>CM035790.1:37987259-38042259 GCA_020466265.1 Siphamia tubifer
AAACACGTTCATATTTGGTGTAAAATACAATACTTAATGACCAGATATGACCATATTTGGACAGTCAGAGGCTCCCTAGTTACCATGGAAACCACCATCTTCACCAGTAAAACCGACAGTAGACTGTGTGGGAAGAAAATGTACTAAAATAAAGCAAAAGAAGATCAAATAAGTGACAAAATAAACAAAAGCAGCTAAAATACAGAATAAAATGAACAAAAATAAATAAATAACTGGAATAAAAAGTGATTTTATCAAAATGAGCCACAAACTGAAGTAATGTGGCAGTCTAAAAAATAAAAATAAAGAAAAAGGAAATAAAGCAAAGTGAAATAGTGAAATATACAATGAATAAAAATCCAGAAGAAAATTTGTAAAATACTAAATAACATGGAGAAAAAAGCTACAAAAATAACAAAAACAGGACAGTAAATTAAATTAAATTACCTACATGAACAAAAGTCAATAATGAATAAAAAAAGCAAATAACAAATAAATAATTAAATAATCTTAAAAACAAAGGCTATTACAACATTTAAAAAATTTTTTAATACAAAATAATAAAACATTTGTACTTTTAAATGATGGAAAATTAGCTTTACAAAATAAAGGGCAATCTGTTCATAAATGATTGAAAATGTTTAGTAAAAAAAAAAAAGAATATAAATAAATAATATATATGTGTGTGTGTGTGTGTTGGTGTACAAAAACAGATACTCTTGGGGAGAATTTTAATTCAAAATTAAAAAACATTTGAATGAAAAAAAATTAAAGTAAAAAAATAACTAATTAAAATGACAAAAAGATGTTTTTTTTTTTCCTTTTTTCAATATTTGTACAAAATGTAAAAAAATAAATTATAATTTAAATATAGATAAAATGAATGAAAGAACCGCTGTAAAATGTTGTCTGTATGAGTTCAAACAAATGTTGAATTGTTCAGTTTTTATTCAACAGGGTTCATTAACTACTGTAGGTTTTCTTCTTCTTTAACCATTGTTGTTGTTGTTGTTGTTGTTGTTTGTCCAGGGTAGTGACATGTCATATGAGGATCAAGAGTTCGTCCTCCCGTCTGCACTGACGCTGTGAGTTTGTAAAGTTTAAAAACATCTACTTCCTGTTTGTCTTCAAATAATATAATACTGAAGGTCTGAGCTGCTGCTGCTGATGCCCTCTAGTGGCGAAAGACAATATTACACTGAGTATTAGTATTAGTACAGTGGTACCTCTACTTACAAAATTAATCTGTTCTAGATTGTGTGTTTTCATATCATGAATTTTTCATAAATAGTCATATTTTAGCTGTAAAAGGTCTGATTGGTTCCAAGGTCTCCAATACTACCCCCTAAACCAGGGGTTTCAGACTCATTTGAAGTCATCCTTCTGCTTAAATATTAAATATTAGATGGTAGACAGCTTTCTGACATATTCCTTTACGATATCACTCAACCACACATTCATATTTTTTGATCATCTCCTGTTTCACTTCTGTTGATAACACAGTCACTTCTTCTTTTCATTCGCATCACAATCACTTTCTATGGGCTCATCTGTAACTGTGATGAATGAGGGTCAAAGGTCACCAAAAGCATCATGGGTAGCTCCCTCATAGCCAGTGGGATGATACGTACAGTACGTATGTGATGTGTTTACGTACATTATGTAGTTAAATACAGTAGTGTACATACAGTACTGTATTTATGTCTGGAAGGTTTCAGTTTCCTTTCATAAATAGAATTTTCTTTTGTATTCAGAGACGAAAAATTGAGGTAAAGGTTTTTCGTTACTTGGATTATTGGTCAGTAGAGGTACCACTGTATTAGTATTAGTATTATTCTATATTTTATAAGTGTATTTATTCATTGTCACAGACATAAATAGATTGTGTGTGATTGAATAGTTTATTAATGTTGGTGTTTGTCCAGAAGTCCACCAGAGGACAGCGTCTACTACAGCGATGAGACCAAGAGGAACCAGCAGGAGGAGGAAGAGGAGCAGATGAAGGCTATCACTATCCCAGCTGATTCAGAAGGTACAGTACCAGTCAGAACACAACTCATAATTACAATTATCACATTCAATATAGAATAGTTTTATTTTCCTTTAGTTCAGAACAAATGGGGACATTTGTGTCCCAGAATCAGAGGACATAAAATCAAGAAGACACACATAAGAGTGTATGTATATGTGTGTGTGTATATATATATATATATATATATATATATATATATATATATATATATATATATATATATATATATATATATATATATATATATATATATATATATATATATATATATATATATATATATATATATATGAAGAGTTCATTTGCAAAAACAGATAACTCCATTTTTCTTTTTTTTTTTTCAAAAAAATTGCATTTTTTACTCTACATTCCAGGTAATACTCATTGATTTGATATATTATGTATTCAATTTAGTGGATCTTACCAAATGAAATAAATAATATATCAAATAAATCATTATTATCTGTGGAATGTAGAGTAAAATATGACATTTTGTGAAAAAAAAGAAATATATATATAGTATATATATATACATATATATATATATATATATATATATATATATATTATACATATATATATATATATATATACATATATATATATATATATATATATATATATATATATATATATATACATATATATATATATATATACATATATACAAAAATGACTACAAACTTACACCTACAGGTTTTTTTCTAAAGTCAGTTTTTTTACTTTTGATTTGAATGATTCTTTCACGTCTGTAAATGTTCAACATTTGTTTTTTTAAAAATACATTTGACTGTTTTTGTTTTTTAAATTTCAGCCTATTTCAACCTGAACACCAATGCCACCACCAGAGGAGATGCTCAGGTCAGTTCACTACTACACTGACATTTATATACAAATACAAATATATGTATCACAGCAAAGAAATATGTATATATGTGTGTATATATATATATATATATATATATATATATATATATATAAACAAATTTTTCCTTTTTATATTTGTTCTTGGCTATTTTTAGTTTTTCCGTTTTCCCTGAACTTTCTGTTTGTATTGAATTCCCCTTACCTTAAGCGCTTTCCCCTTAACCGTTCAGGCGTACGTGGAGTTGAACGAGCTCCAGGGAAGCAGCTGGCAGGAAACAGCTCGATGGGTCGGATACGAGGAAAACCTCAACCCTGCCACCGGAAAATGGAGCTCCTCCCACGTGTCCTATCTCACCTTTAAGAGTCTGATCCAGCTCCGCAAAATCATGTCCACAGGTAACCATGGAAACCCCAAACAAAGCCAACCTGTGTGGAATGGAAAATGAATTAAAAAATAAACTGATGTTCAGATTAGTTTAATCGATTAGTTCCAGATCTATTGTGTATGAATCAGTTCTTCTATCTGACTGAAAACTTCCTCTGTATTTGATTCTGTCTGATTTTAACCTGAAAATGAGAAAAAAATTCACTCTGTAAATAAAGGTTTAGATTTTCTTTTCCAGTTTCCTAAAATAAAAATAATAATAAAACAAAAAAAACTGAAGCTGATTCAGATCTAATGAACAGTAAAGGAAAAAAAATGACAAATGCACTTGATTAAATCTGAATAAATGTGAATAAAAGAACTTCCTGTTGGAGAAAAAGTCGTTTAAGGGTTAAATATTTAAGGGTTAATGCGTGCGTGTCTTCTTCACGCAGGTGCTGTCATCTTCGACTTGAACGCCAGCGGTCTGTCTGCGGTGGCGGAAAAAGTGGCCGACGAGCTGCTCGACAAAAACGAGATCCGAGCCACAGACCGGGACGCGCTGCTGAGGGCACTGCTGATGAGGCGCAGGTACCACCGCCGCTGCACCATGTGACCATATTTGTTCATTCAGGCCGCAGTGTCCCTCTGGTTCCTCACGTGTGTGTGTGTGTGTCCTTCCAGTCAGGCCGAGGGGTCAGAGGTCACGCCCACTGGTGACATTCAGATGCAGACATTCTCCGTCACACAGAAGGTTGGACTTTTACAACTTTTACTGTTTTTGCATCAGGATTTGGTTTGTTTTTTTGTTGTGTTCTGTTTCCTTTTGTTTAGTTTTGCTATGACTCCGCCCCCTGAGGGCTATAAACCTTTCTCACAATAACCCGGAATTGCGTAACGGTATCGTATCCGAAATGCCTGTAAAACTCAAGACAGTAGAAAGTCGGTAAGATGGAGAGGATCTTCTCAACCGCTTTAAAGGATTTAACACGTATTACATTTGTGGATATCTAAAGAATCGTGGAGAATCAGTCACACACACAAAAAAAAAAATTGATAAAGGCTACAAATTTTTCCATCAGGAATTTGTCCATAAGTACGAAGGTAAGGAGAGAGCGCTGGGGCTAACTGCTAACTCCTACTGAACTGATAACTAGGACCACAAATCATTGGTATGGTCCATTATCACTAGGACTAGAGTTATAGGGTTAAATATGGGTAGTATAGAGGACATGTACTGTGACACTATTTTCAATTTGTTCTATTTATGGTTCAGGTCAACGTTTTTTCAGTGCAATGTTAACGTTAGCTGAATGCTATCATCATCAGTTAGCATTTTGCTCTGGCAATGTCTGTTTATGTTGGTGTTTGCTTGTCATGGTATCAAATGTTAGCCTAGCCACACTAGCTCCTCCTAGCATCAGTAAATCTAATGTTCTATCGTAGTAGCCTAGCCACGCTAGCTCCTCCTAGCATCAGTAAATCTAATGTTCTATCGTAGTAGCCTAGCCACACTAGCTCCTCCTAGCATCAGTAAATCTAATGTTCTATCGTAGTAGCCTAGCCACACTAGCTCCTCCTAGCATCAGTAAATCTAATGTTCTGTCGTAGTAGCCTAGCCACGCTAGCTCCTCCTAGCATCAGTAAATCTAATGTTCTATCGTAGTAGCCTAGCCACACTAGCTCCTCCTAGCATCAGTAAATCTAATGTTCTATCGTAGTAGCCTAGCCACACTAGCTCCTCCTAGCATCAGTAAATCTAATGTTCTATCGTAGTAGTCTAGTTTCAGTCAATGTAACTTTTGTCTAGATTTCCCTGAAACAGGTCGACCAATCACAGTGAAGTATAGAGTCAGAGTGCGGGCCTAACAAAGTGGCGCTGTGACGATTGGTAGAGAAACAAGTGTAAACAACCATAGAAGAAGAAGAACAACAGATGTAGATTTCCTTTTATCACAGATGAGTGAAGAATGTGAGAAAACGTCAACAATCATTAAATTCATTTTACAGAAGCGACAACAGTCGTTCAGCTCCATAATCCACCATTTTGTTTAGTCATTCCTAACTTTCTCCAGACTCCTCCTTCAACTTTCAGTCGCTCTAACTACGTCATCCTCAAGATTACACTGATTGGTTGTAGTACCGTCCTATTGCATACAGAGGATTTGAAAGACAACCTTTTAGCCCCGCCTCCTCTGACTATGACACACCACTAGACCCATACATGTAATGAACAGAGTTAACACCGCGAGGCAATGATTGCATATTTCTGATACGAAATACGGGAGTTGTGAGAAAGGTCTATTGTTTGTAGCAGAAAAGTTTGGGACAATGGAACAAAAAGTCACAGTCAAGATAAAAGCATCAGGTGGAGCTGCAGACACAGCTCAGTAACGTAATAATGCCAAACATTTCCTGTTTTTTCTTGTGTTTATTGCATTATTTCATGATGGGAAACTATAATGTTGTATTTTCACATTATAACATGAAAATGAAATAACGTGGTACATTACGACCCCCTGGTACCCCCCTCTGAATATGGCCCCAACCCGACAAGTGGGTCATTAGCTTGCGTTGACCCCAGGCCCACGGGGCATCCCCCACTACCACCACAAGCCTGTGCTGCTCCTACACCCGCCACTTTTTTTAAGTTCTATTTTTACATTTATTTTCAACTTCAAAGAACTTTATTTTTCCATCAGGAACTTCATTTGTGACACATAACAGTCATGTACTTGGCAAGACAGCACACATAATAATCGTAAACAACATACGCTATACTCACACATGCCAGAAATAATAGATAAAAGATGTCTTTAAAAAGAGTATAAAAATAAAAGAACAGATATGTTCTTCAGAAGAGATAAAATGATCAGGATGGCTCAGTCATTCATGAGGGTTATTTTATTTTATTTGTTCACAGAGGGACAGTTCTGACAACGTGGAAGCTTCAATTGTTCTCTCAGGTACGTGTGCAGGTGGATTTATGCAGAATATTAAACAATTTAAACATTAGAATTGCCATAAGAAGGAATTTCCTGTAAGGCACAGGTGACAAACATAAGGCCTGGGGGCCAAATCCGGCCCACCTAAGGGTCCAGTCCAGCCGTTTGAAATGCAAAAAGTTTTAAATCAGTTTTTCTCTCAGAATTTAGACTTTTTTTATCACATAACTTGGACTTTTTATCTTATAAATTTGACTTTTTATCTCATAATTATTGTTCCATACGTTGGACCCTTAAATCTCTTGTATTCCGTGCGGTCACCTGTTACCTCATGTGACCTCTGTGGTGTTGACCTTTGACCTCAGGGGTGGTGGAGGTCCTGCAGAAGCCCGTGGTGGCCTTTGTGCGGCTGCAGGACTCGGTGGTGATGCCGTCGGCACTGGAGTCTCCTGTCCCCATTCGCTTCGTCTTCGTCCTGGTTGGACCCAGTCAGAGCGGAATCGACTACAGTGAGAGTGGGCGGGCCATGGGGGCTCTGATGGCCGACTGGGTGAGCCAATGAGCACGCAGCACCTCTGGGGTTAAGAGACAGGGAGGGGTTAAGATTAGGGGTTAAGGGTTAGACGTCCCATCAGACTAATGCACCTGAGCAACAACCTGACATTTAACGATATTTAAGATTCTCTTCTCTCCTCCTGGGTTCTCCTCTTCTCTCCTCCTGGGTTCTCCTCTTCTCTCCTCCTGGGTTATCCTCTTCTCTCCTCCTGGGTTCTCCTCTTCTCTCCTCCTGGGTTCTCCTCTTTCTCCTCCTGGGTTCTCCTCTTTCTCCTCCTGGGTTCTCCTCTTTCTCCTCCTGGGTTCTCCTCTTTCTCCTCCTGGTTTCTCCTCTTTCTCCTCCTGGGTTCTCCTCTTTCTCCTCCTGGGTTCTCCTCTTTCTCCTCCTGGGGTCTCCTCTTTCTCCTCCTGGGTTCTCCTCTTTCTCCTCCTGGGTTCTCCTCTTTCTCCTCCTGGGGTCTCCTCTTTCTCCTCCTGGGTTCTCCTCTTTCTCCTCCTGGGTTCTCCTCTTTCTCCTCCTGGGTTCTCCTCTTTCTCCTCCTGGGTTCTCCTCTTTCTCCTCCTGGGTTGTCCTCTTTCGCCTCCTGGGTTCTCCTCTTTCTCCTCCTGGGTTCTCCTCTTCCTCCTCCTGGGTTCTCCTCTTTCTCCTCCTGGGTTCTCCTCTTTCGCCTCCTGGGTTCTCCTCTTTCTCCTCCTGGGTTCTCCTCTTCCTCCTCCTGGGTTCTCCTCTTTCTCCTCCTGGGTTCTCCTCTTTCTCCTCCTGGGTTCTCCTCTTTCTCCTCCTGGGTTCTCCTCTTTCTCCTCCTGGGTTCTCCTCTTCCTCCTCCTGGGTTCTCCTCTTTCTCCTCCTGGGTTCTCCTCTTTCTCCTCCTGGGTTCTCCTCTTTCGCCTCCTGGGTTCTCCTCTTTCTCCTCCTGGGTTCTCCTCTTTCTCCTCCTGGGTTCTCCTCTTTCTCCTCCTGGGTGCTCCTCTTCTCTCCTCCTGGGTTCTCCCCCTCCTCTCCTGTGTTCTCATCCTGGTGGGTTCTCCTCTTGTGGTGGGTTGTAGGTGTTCTGCCTGGAGGCCTTCTTGGCGCAGACAGACAAAGACCTGACGGACGCCATGGCGGACTTCATGGACTGCAGCATCGTTATTCCTCCTACAGAGATCCAGGACCAGACTATGTTGGCCCCCGTCATCAGGTTCCAGAAGAAGATGCTCAGAGACAGAGTGCGCCCCTGTGACACACGCCTGGCCTTCGGCGAGCGGGTCAAAGGTCAGTGCTCAGACCTCTTCCTACACTGCTCTGCCTCCTAGCCTAGCATTCAGTCAAGTAGGCGGAGCTTAATCTAATATGTTTTGAAGAACATCTGGAGCCGTCATGTTTGTAAAGATAAAATTTGTCTGTACGTGGAACTAAAACTGAAACTACAACTAAAACTACAACTGGAGTGGCAGAGAGAGAGAGAGAGAGAGAGGGGAGAGTGAGTGACAGAGAGAGAGAGAGAGGGAGAGTGAGTGACAGAGAGTGAGTGAGAGAGAGAGAGAGAGAGAGGGGAGAGTGAGTGACAGAGAGAGAGGGAGAGGGAGAGTGAGTGACAGAGAGTGAGTGAGAGAGAGAGAGAGAGAGAGGGGAGAGTGAGTGACAGAGAGAGAGAGAGAGGGAGAGTGAGTGACAGAGAGTGAGTGAGAGAGAGAGAGAGAGAGAGGGGAGAGTGAGTGACAGAGAGAGAGGGAGAGAGAGTGACAGAGAGAGAGAGAGAGGGAGAGTGAGTGACAGAGAGAGAGAGAGGGGAGAGTGAGTGACAGAGAGAGAGAGAGAGGGAGAGTGAGTGACAGAGAGAGAGAGAGAGGGAGAGTGAGTGACAGAGAGAGGGAGAGTGAGTGACAGAGAGAGGGAGAGTGAGTGACAGAGAGAGAGAGAGAGAGAGGGAGAGTGAGTGACAGAGAGTGAGAGAGAGAGAGGGAAGAGTGAGTGACAGAGAGGGAGAGAGGGGAGAGTGAGTGACAGAGAGAGAGGGAAGAGTGAGTGACAGAGAGAGAGGGAAGAGTGAGTGACAGACAGAGAGAGAGGGAGTGTGAGTGACAGAGAGAGAGGGAGAGTGAGTGGCAGAGAGAGAGAGACAGAGGGAGAGTGAGAGAGAGAGAGGGAAGAGTGAGTGACAGAGAAAGAGAGGGAGAGTGAGTGACAGAGAAAGAGAGGGAGAGTGAGTGACAGAGAGAGAGGGGGAGAGTGAGTGAGAGAGAGAGAGGGGTAGAGTGAGTGACAGAGAGAGAGAGTGAGTGACAGAGAGAGAGGGAAGAGTGAGTGACAGAGAGAGAGGGAGAGTGAGTGGCAGAGAGAGAGAGAGACAGAGGGAGAGTGAGAGAGAGAGAGGGAAGAGTGAGTGATAGAGAAAGAGAGGGAGAGTGAGTGACAGAGAAAGAGAGGGAGAGTGAGTGAGAGAGGGGGAGAGTGAGTGACAGAGAAAGAGAGGGAGAGTGAGTGAGAGAGAGAGAGGGAGAGTGAGTGACAGAGAGAGAGAGGGAGAGTGAGTGACAGAGAAAGAGAGGGAGAGTGAGTGACAGAGAAAGAGAGGGAGAGTGAGTGACAGAGAAAGAGAGGGAGAGTGAGTGACAGAGAAAGAGAGGGAGAGTGAGTGACAGAGAAAGAGAGGGAGAGTGAGTGACAGAGAGAGAGAGGGGAGAGTGAGTGAGAGAGAGAGAGGGGGGGAGTGAGTGACAGAGAGTGAGAGAGAGAGAGAGGAGAGTGAGTGACAGAGAGAGAGAGACAGAGGGAGAGTGAGTGAGAGAGAGAGAGGGGGAGAGTGAGTGACAGAGAGAGAGAGGGAGAGTGAGTGACAGAGAAAGAGAGGGAGAGTGAGTGACAGAGAGAGGAGAGAGAGAGAGAGAGAGTGAGTGACAGAGAGAGAGAGAGAGAGAGGGAAGAGTGAGTGACAGAGAAAGAGAGGGAGAGTGAGTGACAGAGAAAGAGAGGGAGAGTGAGTGAGAGAGAGAGAGAGGGGGAGAGTGAGTGACAGAGAGAGAGGGAGAGTGAGTGACAGAGAGAGAGAGGGAGAATGAGTGACAGAGAGTGAGTGAGAGAGAGAGAGAGAGAGAGGGGAGAGTGAGTGACAGAGAGAGAGGGAGAGTGAGTGACAGAGAGAGAGGGAGAGTGAGTGACAGAGAGAGAGAGAGAGGGAGAGTGAGTGACAGAGAGAGAGAGAGGGGAGAGTGAGTGACAGAGAGAGGGAGAGAGGGAGAGTGAGTGACAGAGAGTGAGTGAGAGAGAGAGAGAGGGGGAGAGTGAGTGACAGAGAGAGAGGGAGAGTGAGTGACAGAGAGTGAGTGAGAGAGAGAGAGAGAGAGAGGGGAGAGTGAGTGACAGAGAGAGAGGGAGAGTGAGTGACAGAGAGAGAGGGAGAGTGAGTGACAGAGAGAGAGAGAGAGGGAGAGTGAGTGACAGAGAGAGAGAGAGGGGAGAGTGAGTGACAGAGAGAGGGAGAGAGGGAGAGTGAGTGACAGAGAGTGAGTGAGAGAGAGAGAGAGAGAGAGGGGAGAGTGAGTGACAGAGAGAGAGGGAGAGTGAGTGACAGAGAGAGAGAGAGAGGGAGAGTGAGTGACAGAGAGAGAGAGAGGGGAGAGTGAGTGACAGAGAGAGGGACAGAGAGAGAGAGAGAGAGAGGGAGAGTGAGTGACAGAGAGTGAGAGAGAGAGGGAAGAGTGAGTGACAGAGAGGGAGAGAGGGGAGAGTGAGTGACAGAGAGAGAGGGAAGAGTGAGTGACAGACAGAGAGAGAGGGAGAGTGAGTGACAGAGAGAGAGGGAGAATGAGTGGCAGAGAGAGAGAGACAGAGGGAGAGTGAGAGAGAGAGAGGGAAGAGTGAGTGACAGAGAAAGAGAGGGAGAGTGAGTGACAGAGAAAGAGAGGGAGAGTGAGTGACAGAGAGAGAGGGGGAGAGTGAGTGAGAGAGAGAGAGAGGGGTAGAGTGAGTGACAGAGAGAGAGAGTGAGTGACAGAGAGAGAGGGAAGAGTGAGTGACAGAGAGAGAGGGAGAGTGAGTGGCAGAGAGAGACAGAGGGAGAGTGAGAGAGGGAAGAGTGAGTGATAGAGAAAGAGAGGGAGAGTGAGTGACAGAGAAAGAGAGGGAGAGTGAGTGAGAGAGGGGGAGAGTGAGTGACAGAGAAAGAGAGGGAGAGTGAGTGACAGAGAGAGAGAGGGAGAGTGAGTGACAGAGAGAGAGAGGGAGAGTGAGTGACAGAGAAAGAGAGGGAGAGTGAGTGACAGAGAAAGAGAGGGAGAGTGAGTGACAGAGAAAGAGAGGGAGAGTGAGTGACAGAGAAAGAGAGGGAGAGTGAGTGACAGAGAGACAGAGGGGAGAGTGAGTGAGAGAGAGAGAGGGGGGGAGTGAGTGACAGAGAGTGAGAGAGAGAGAGAGGAGAGTGAGTGACAGAGAGAGAGAGACAGAGGGAGAGTGAGTGAGAGAGAGAGAGGGGGAGAGTGAGTGACAGAGAGAGAGAGGGAGAGTGAGTGACGGAGAGAGAGAGAGAGAGAGAGAGTGAGTGACAGAGAGAGAGAGAGAGAGGGAAGAGTGAGTGACAGAGAAAGAGAGGGAGAGTGAGTGACAGAGAAAGAGAGGGAGAGTGAGTGAGAGAGAGAGAGAGGGGGAGAGTGAGTGACAGAGAGAGAGGGAGAGTGAGTGACAGAGAGAGAGAGGGAGAATGAGTGACAGAGAAAGAGAGGGAGAGTGAGTGACAGAGAAAGAGAGGGAGAGTGAGTGACAGAGAAAGAGAGGGAGAGTGAGTGACAGAGAGAGAGAGGGGAGAGTGAGTGAGAGAGAGGGGGGGAGTGAGTGACAGAGAGTGAGAGAGAGAGAGAGGAGAGTGAGTGACAGAGAGAGAGAGACAGAGGGAGAGTGAGTGAGAGACAGAGAGAGAGAGGGGGAGAGTGAGTGACAGAGAGAGAGAGGGAGAGTGAGTGACAGAGAAAGAGAGGGAGAGTGAGTGACAGAGAGAGAGGGGGGGGGGTGAGTGACAGAGAGAGAGAGGAGAGAGAGAGAGAGAGAGTGAGTGACAGAGAGAGAGAGACAGAGAGTGAGAGAGAGAGAGGGGAGAGTGAGTGACAGAGAGAGAAACCCTTTTTTCCTGTTTATAGTTTCCTTGAACCAAAAAAACAAAAACATGTGATATTCTCTATTTGTTTATTTTTCGGTTCAAAAATGGAAAAAAAACTAACAAAACAAAACCACGTCCTTTTTTCAGTTTTTCAACCACTTAAATCCTATCTGACAACTAATTTCAAAGCTTCAAACCCTGACCGTGGACCGTACATGGACTATTCGCGGGTCCGGTTTGGGTCCACAGGCCGCAGGTTTGACAGCCCTGTTGTAAACTAATGACATCATTTCCTGTTTGTGTTCAGTTGAGAAGGCTCCAGAAGAACCCAGGGAGGATCCTCTGGTGCGGACCGGATACCCGTTTGGTGGGATGATCAAAGACGTGACGCGCCGCTACCGCCACTATGTCAGCGACTACACCGATGCCCTGAACGCTCAAGTCCTGGCTGCCGTCATCTTCATCTACTTCGCTGCCCTGTCCCCGGCCATCACTTTTGGAGGACTTCTGTGTACGAACTAATCCTGGCAGAAAAAAAGATCTCAAAATCAGAATTTATTCTCATCTGACATTAGCCTAGCCTAGCCTAGCCTATCTTAGCTGCGCTATCCCTATTCATTCCATGTATGGGTCTAGTGGTGCTTCATAGTCAGAGGAGGCGGGGCTAAAAGGTTGTCTTTCAAATCCTCTGTATGCAATAGGACGGTACTACAACCAATCAGTGTAATCTTTAGGATGACGTAGTTAGAGCGCCTGAAAGTTGATGGAGGAGTCCGGAGAAAGTTAGGAATGACTAAACAAAATGGTGGATTATGGAGCTGAACGACTGTTGTCGCTTCTGTAAAAATAATTTAAAGATTGTTGACGTTTTCTCACATTCTTCACTCATCTGTGATAAAAGGAAATCTACACCTGTTGTTCTTCTTCTTCTATGGTTGTTTACACTTGTTTCTCTACCAATCCTCGCAGCGTCACTTTGTTAGGCCCGCCCTCTGACTTTATACTTCACTGTGATTGGTCGACCGGTTTCAGGGAAATCTAGACAAAAGTTACATTGAGTGAAACTAGACTACTACGATAGAACATTAGATTTACTGATGCTAGGAGGAGCTAGTGTGGCTAGGCTACTACGATAGAACATTATATTTACTGATGCTAGGAGGAGCTAGTGTGGCTAGGCTACTACGATAGAACATTATATTTACTGATGCTAGGAGGAGCTAGTGTGGCTAGGCTACTACGATAGAACATTAGATTTACTGATGCTAGGAGGAGCTAGTGTGGCTAGGCTACTACGATAGAACATTATATTTACTGATGCTAGGAGGAGCTAGTGTGGCTAGGCTACTACGATAGAACATTAGATTTACTGATGCTAGGAGGAGCTAGTGTGGCTAGGCTACTACGATAGAACATTATATTTACTGACACTAGGAGGAGCTAGTGTGGCTAGGCTACTACGATAGAACATTAGATTTTCTGACGCTAAGGGGGGTCTAGTGTGGCTAGGCAAATACTGTCACACCAGGTAAACAAGAGATAAACTTGAGTGTTTTTTCGAAGTTCAGGTGTTTCCATTACCAGTTTTTTATAGCGCTACATTTTATATTTTGCTAATTTCAAGGGTAATGTTAAAGGCAGCAAGAGTCAGCAGTATTTTTCAGTTTTGTCAAAGCTAGCTCGCTATGTAATCCAGTCTCCTGTGTGACTGCCCCTCCACCCAGCAGGTCTCTGAATGTTTGCGTGTTTTCTCTTGTTTTTTTTTTAGCCGATAAAACAGAAAAGATGATGGGTGTGTCGGAGCTGATGGTGTCCACTAGCATCCAGGGTATCATCTTCTGCATCATCGCCGCCCAGCCCGTCCTCGTCATCGGCTTTTCTGGACCACTGCTGGTGTTCGAGGAGGCTTTCTACGCCGTATGTACATTTACGAAGATATCAACCACTGAAAGGGGAACTGTGGGTGGAAGTTATCACTGCTAGCTATTTCAAAAGATTACGTATCATGCTAATGTTTCCGTCTGGTCTGAGTACTTAAGCTGTTTTGCAAAAACCAAGAATGTGACGTCGGCGATAACAGTCTAAGAGAAAATACTTCCTGAGAAGGCGGGTCTATCTGTAATTGAACAGCTGGTACTGGTGACCTTTCACCCTGTCTCCTGGTACTGGTGACCTTTCACCCTGTCTCCTGGTACTGGTGACCTTTCACCCTGTCTCCTGGTACTAGCGACCTTTCACCCTGTCTCCTGGTACTAGTGACCTTTAACCCTGTCTCCTGGTACTAGTGACCTTTAACCCTGTCTCCTGGTAGTAGTAAAATATCATTCAGCTGGGACAGGGACTTTTACTGATGAGAGAATTAGCAGATTCATTCACTCTAATACTAACAGGGTGATGGCCAATCTGAAGCTCCGAAGGTGACGGCACTCCTTCACATTGTCCAAAAAAAGATACCTCCCACCTCCTGATTCCATCATTTTGTTCTGATACTTTCTCAGCAGTATTCACATACGTTGTTGGCTCAGACATCATTAGTTTTTACTCTGTATCCAGTCAAACAGGTCGGTGGTTTAGATAGTGTCAAACTCAGGGGCCACATTAAGCCAAATTTGATCTGCAGAGGGCCGGACCAATGAAATAATCACAGTAATGTAAAAAAAAAATAATGTCAACTCCAAACATTCCTTATGTTTTAGAGCGATAAAAGTAAAGTTATGTGATAAAATGTTTACATAATTTTAAACAATGTCAATAACATGAAGAAAACTATGTGCAGTTTGAACAATATTATTTCTCAGTTTATCATTTACACATGTAAATGACCATTTACAGATCACAGTAGAGCAACAAAACATCCATAAAACATGCAATAAAAGGTGGAATAGTGGTAAACTTAACCTCTGACATTTAAAAAAATGTTCATTTGTTCAGGTTACTTGTATTTTTTCTGAAATAATAATTTTAGTGTAATTGCAATAAAACAACATGAACATTTTCACATTTATTTACAAAGAGAAATATCTTTAGTTGTGAGTATTTATACGATGTTATGTTAGAATTTTACTGCAGATTAAATATGTCTGTATGTGGAATCTGAAATACAATGATTTATATCTTCAGTTTTATTTTTTTAATTTCACAAACTCATCCCAGGGGCCAGACTGGACCCTTTTGAAGGGCCAGATTTGGCCCCTGGGCCGCATGTTTGACACCTCTGGTCTAATTCATTACATAAACATGATCTGGGATTTATCTTTTTTTCATATCAGAAAATTCTATAATATTAACTATGACTAAAAAACCAAACCAAACATAAGTTCTTAATCATAGTTACACGTACGACATAACACACGTGCAAATGTGTTTTCAGTGTTAGTTGAGTGTTGTTAATAAAATGCGTAGATGGTGTGTTTGTCCTGTCAATCACCACTCCACAGCTCGTCATCATCTATGGGTGGTTCCGTTCAATGCTGGGTGGGTCTAGGTAAACTGTGTCTATGCTAGAGGTGATCTTCTTTGATCTAGCTAGCAGTAAACATTCCCTCCAGGTAGCCCCCTCCACCTCCACTCTCACCCACTCCTCCTTTTTCCTCATTCCAAACCCACTCAAGGTTTTTTTTTTTTTGTTGAATCCACCCTAGTTCTGCAAGTCCCAGGGAATGGAGTACATAGTGGGTCGGATCTGGGTGGGCATGTGGCTCATCGTCATCGTGTTCATCATCGTGGCCGTGGAAGGAAGCTTCCTGGTGCGATTCATCTCCCGCTTCACTCAGGAAATCTTCTCCATCCTCATCTCACTCATCTTCATCTATGAGACCTTCAATAAGCTCTTTAAGGTTCCAACGTCCACTCCTTCATTTCACGCTGTTGTCCTCGTCCCACCTGTTATGAGCCCTGCTCGTTTTCTATATTTCATTTATGTGGCATGTGACACAGGACGCTGGTTTCCCGTGTGTGTGTGTGTGTGTGTGTGTGTGTGTGTGTGTGTGTGTGTGTGTGTGTGTGTGTGTGTATGTATGTATGTATGTATGTATGTATGTATGTATGTATGTATGTATGTATGTGTGTGTGTGTGTGTGTGTGTGTGTGTGTGTGTGTGTGTGTGTGTACACACGTACCGCTGCACTTTCAATGAGGTAAACCCAGGTCATTTCTTAGGGGCTCCCATTACATCTGAGCAGCCCAGTACAATTTTAACACATTGGTAGGTTGCACTTTTACTAGTGGGGACCTGTATTTACTGTATTTTCCACACTATAAGGCGCACTGGACCATAAGGCGCATTAAGTGAAGTCAAAATGATGAGATGAAAAAATCTAAATTAGGAGAAAAAAAGCCAACATTCCAAGTCACGAAGCACAAATAGAATGAATCCATATTTAAGGTGCACTGTGTTTTCCATCTGGTTTGGTTTTCCAGATCTTCAAAGCTCACCCTCTGGTTCTGAACTACGAAGAACTCAACCGCACGGCGCCCAACCCCTTCCAGCTGGACTTGAAGAAGGAAAACAAAACTGACGATGCCGGAAACGTAACCTTCACTTATAAGGAGGTGCCCAAACAGTTCCCCAACACCGCCCTGCTGTCCATGTGCCTCATGTTGGGATGTTTCTTCATCGCCTTCTTCCTCCGCAAGTTCAAGACTGGTCCGTACCTTCCTGGAACGGTAAAGTCCCGTCTACCATCCACTGACTACGACCAATTACCAAATGAAACACACATTTATACCTTTAGTTTGGTGACTACAAGTAAAAAAAAAAAGTATTATTACTACAGTGTTTACTTAATATTACAGCTTTTAAACCATTACAAATATAATCATGTTTATTCATATCATTTATTTGTAATTGTTTTTTTCACTCTCTTTCTGCTGCACATTTTTTCTTGTTTATTCTGTTGTGGCTTTGACCCATGAAGGTCCCCATTATGACATCAGTAAAGTCTAGTCTAATTTAGTCTAGTCTAATCTAGTCTAGTTTAGTCTAGTCTAATTTAATCTAGTCTAGTCTAGTCTAGTTTAGTCTAGTCTAATCTAATCTAATCTAATATAGTGTAATCTAACGTCATCTAGACTAATCTAATTTAGTCTAAATTTATATAGTCTAAGCAAAATGTGTCGAGTCTAATCTAGTCTAATATAATCTAGTCTAGTTTAATGTTGTCTAATTTTATAGATTCTAAGCAAAACATGTTGAGTCTAATCTAGTCGAGTAAAACCTAGTCTAATTTAATCTAGTCTACTCTAGTTTAGTCTAGTTTAGTCTAGTTTAGTCTAGTCTGGCTCACATTGTGTTACTGTTGGTGTTTTTTCCCGCCCAGCTCCGTCGTCTGATCGGAGACTTCGGCGTTCCCATCGCCATTTTCCTCATGGTCGCTGTGGACATGAGCATCAGCGAAGCGTACACTCAGGTAACAACTGGTTCTACTGATAAATATTATATTCACTCCAGGGGACGTGAACTTCTGCTTTTCTTTCTAACACTGTGTGTGTGGGTGCTTGTATTCCTATCTTTATGGGGACATTCATGTGTTTACACAGTCACACCATGGGGACCTCTGACACTATGGGGACCAAAATTCAGGTCCCCATGAGAGTTAAATATAAATAAAGATCCCCACTAGTAAAATAGAAATGATGTGGCCCTATAAATAGAATACTTTGTTTTTTTCCAGAAGTCCCCATAAAACATGAGGGAAACATGTGCATAGTGAAACATATTTTTCAAAGGTTTGAAGATGTGTTTACTTAAAAAAACACAATCATTTATTTTTATGTAGTTTATTTTTTCATTATTTATTTTATAATTTTTTTAAATTAAATTTCTACATTCTATACTTTTATTGTATTTTATTTGTTACAAAAAACTCACTATCCAATGGCTACTTGATTACAAACGTGGTCCTCATGAGGCACGTAAACGAGTGTGCGTGAAAACAATTGCAAAGTGAAACATGGATTTTCCAAGATGTGTTTATTTAAAAAATAACATTTAAAAACAAACATTTTTTTAAATTTAATGTGTGTGTGTCTGTGTGTGTGTGTGTGTGTCTGTCTGTGTGTGTGTGTCTGTCTGTGTGTGTGTGTCTGTCTGTGTGTGTGTGTCTGTCTGTGTGTGTGTGTGTCTGTGTGTGTGTCTGTCTGTCTGTGTGTGTGTCTGTCTGTGTGTGTGTGTGTGTCTGTGTGTGTGTCTGTCTGTCTGTGTGTGTGTGTGTGTCTGTCTGTGTGTGTGTGTCTGTCTGTGTGTGTGTCTGTCTGTCTGTGTGTGTGTGTGTCTGTGTGTGTGTGTGTGTGTCTGTCTGTGTGTGTCTGTGTGTGTGTGTGTGTGTCTGTGTGTGTGTCTGTGTGTGTGTGTGTCTGTGTGTGTGTGTGTGTGTCTGTGTGTGTGTGTGTGTGTGTGTGTGTGTGTCTGTGTGTGTGTGTGTCTGTGTGTGTGTGTGTCTGTGTGTGTGTGTGTCTGTGTGTGTGTGTGTCTGTGTGTGTGTGTGTGTGTGTGTGTGTCTGTGTGTGTGTGTGTGTGTGTGTGTGTGTGTGTGTCTGTGTGTGTGTGTGTGTGTGTGTGTGTGTGTGTGTGTGTGTGTGTGTGTGTGTGTGTGTGTGTGTGTGTGTGTGTGTGTGTGTGTGTGTGTGTGTATAGAAACTGTCAGTTCCTAAAGGTGTCCAGGTGACTAACCCAGCAGTGAGGGGTTGGTTCATTAACCCTATGGGGGAACATAAACCCTTCCCTGTCTGGATGATGGCCGCCTCCTGTGTCCCCGCCATCCTCGTCTTCATCCTCATCTTCCTCGAGTCTCAGATTACGACGTATGTCACTTCTTCTCTCTTTGTACTCAACTAAGCTGATTATTTGTATTTATTTATTTTCACTCTCTTTTAGCTGCACATTTTTTGTTGCACTTTATTCTATTGTGGGTTTGACCAATGAATTCTACTGTTATGTGATCAATAAAATATAATCTAGTCTAGTCTAGTCCATTCTAGTCTAGTCTAGTCTAGTCTAGTCCATTCTAGTCTAGTCTAGTTTAGTCTAGTCTAGTCTAGTCTAGTCCATTCTAGTTCTAGTCTAGTTTAGTCTAGTCCAGTTCTTCTAACTGTCCTTCTATCTCAGTCTGATCGTCAGTAAACCTGAGCGGAAGATGATCAAAGGTTCTGGTTTCCACTTCGACCTCCTCCTCCTCGTCACCATGGGCGGGATCTCTTCCATCTTCGGCGTCCCGTGGCTCAGCGCCGCCACCGTGCGCTCCGTCACCCACGCCAACGCCCTCACCGTCATGTCCAAAGGCCCCAAACCCGAGATCGAGAAGGTGGTGGAGCAGCGCATCAGCGGCATCCTGGTGGCCATCCTGGTCGGTAGGTGGCCCCGCCCACTGCAGCGTGGCATATGTACGTGTGTCCGGCTGTCACTCACTTCCTGTTGGGTTTCCAGGTGCTTCTATTTACATGGAGCCCATTCTGAAGTTGATCCCTATGACGGCCCTGTTCGGAATCTTCCTCTACATGGGAATCACTTCCCTGAGTGGAATCCAGATGTGGGACCGGATGCTCCTGCTCATCACGCCAAAGAAGTACCACCCCTCTGAGGCCTACGCCACCAGGGTACCCGCACCCCTAACCCTAACCCTGTGTTGTTGGTTCTAACCCTGTGTTGTTGGTTCTAACCCTGTGTTGTTGGTTCTAACCCTGTGTTGTTGGTTCTAACCCTGTGTTGTTGGTTCTAACCCTGTGTTGTGGTTCTAACCCTGTGTTGTGGTTCTAACCCTGTGTTGTGGTTCTAACCCTGTGTTGTTGGTTCTAACCCTGTGTTGTTGGTTCTAGGTCAGCACCATGCGCATGCACCTGTTCACACTCATCCAGCTGGTGTGTCTGGCGGTTCTGTGGGTGGTGAAGATGAGCTCGTTCTCCCTGGCTCTGCCCTTCGTCCTCATCCTCACCATCCCTCTGCGCATGTTCATGACAGGACGACTCTTCACCGTCATGGAAATGAAATGTGTAAGTATCACACACTTCCTGTCCAAATGACGTCCCCACCAATGCCAACGTCATTACTACAGCCTTGGAACATAGTATAAACAGAGGTGATGAGGGTGATTACTACAGTACACACAGTGAAGGTTGACTTTTATTTTCTGGTAGTTTTTACATATTTAAGTTGTTTTTTTTTACAGATTATTCCACGTCCTTCTAGAACGTTGCAGCAGTTCCCGTTCACTTTGAATGACGTCAGCGGGCGGATTTTTTCTGAAACCGCCCGCTGCGCCATTAACGCCCACTGCGCCATTAACGCCCACTGCCCATGGCAACGGGTTTTGTCACTTCAGATTCACTGTACCATATCACTCCGCAGGTAGTTCGGTCACTTTTAAAGTAAATATTAGCTTGGTTGTAACTGCTAGCTTATCCAGTGTTAGCCTATGCTAATGTTATCCTGACCATATTCAGGAAATCAGGGGACATCACCGTCCTCCTCTCGTACAGAATCTCCAGGGCCGTAGTCAGTATTTTACCCCAGGGTTAACCCCTCTATGATGGTTTTTAGAAAACAAGGAGTGGTTTCAGTTAGCTTTATTTTCAGTATTTATTTACAAGAACAGGACAACACCTGCTCTGGTCGACCTGACTGTGTACATTCGTCTGTCTCTTTTCTCTGCCTCAAACTCTCTGCCTTCAGGGGCGAACAGCACCCCTCCACCTTCGGGGTGCTGTTCGCCCCGTCAGGGAATATTTTTCTGATAGTAACTCGTGGGCCATGTATTATCCCTTGCTAAATATATTCTTTGTTCTATAAAGTGTATGAACTGTATAAAAATACAACATAAACATAATTTGTTGTTAAGTGTTGAGCATATTTACACTTAATATTTCGACCTGACAGTGTGGGGACCACATGTACAGACCCTTATAATGTTAACCAGCTGGTTTGTTTGATATGTTAGTGTCTTTAAAGAGTTCACCAGTGACTTTTACTGAGCAGAGAATGAGTCCATTCATTCACTCTAACACTATGAGATTGATGGCCAATCTGAAGCTCCGAAGGTGACAGCAGTGACATGTCATGGGATGATATTTGAGCAGAGTTACAACACTCCTGCCTAGAACAACCATTAATGGAAACACGGTCAAAGCACAAATATACTTTGTGTAAAATCTCAGGAATATTGCTATTGTTTTGCGAGAAACTGTAATGGAAACACATCTTCGAACTGCCAACCCTGTTGAGTTGTAACACAGATCAAAACACAATTATTCTGATAAATCAAACTTTTAAAAAAGTCCAAATTCTGAGATAAAAAGTCAAACATGGGTTCAGTCAGACACAAGTCCAAACAGCAGAGTAGTCAGAGAAGGAAATATTTAACATAGGAAAAACTCACCTATAAACAAACATTATTATTTATTCTGAACAAACTATTGTAAAGGCCAGTTCTAGAAAGTTCAAAGAAGCAAACAGAAAAGAGGTTTAACAAAAGCAAATAAAAGAAGACACAAAGTTTACCTTTTTAGGGAGAGTGAAACCTGTTCTAATGAATTATATGAAAACAAAGATGAATAGACATTTCCCCACAACATGTACTGTACACAGTGTTGGACCTGAACCAGGTCATTGAACGATCGTTCACGAACGATATCATATTTTTGACGAACGTGAACGACTCGTTCACTTTTACCAAATGAACGGGAAGTTGTGAACGCGGTTATTCTGGCATTTATTGAACTGTGCTCTTATTTAGTTCATATTTAGTTCTTATCACGTTGTAATTATTGAGTCCTATAAGGAATAAAATGGGATCAAAACACAACATTATCATTGATGTCATCTTTGTATTATTCTGAACTAATGTTGGAAACATAATGTTGTGGAAAAACCAATGAGAAGAGAGAGAGAGAGAGAGAGAGACAGAGAGAGAGAGACAGAGAGAGAGACAGAGAGAGACAGAGAGAGAGAGACAGAGAGAGAGAGAGAGAGAGAGAGAGACAGAGAGAGAGAGAGAGACAGAGAGAGAGAGACAGAGAGAGAGAGACAGAGAGAGACAGAGAGAGAGAGAGACAGAGAGAGAGAGACAGAGAGAGAGACAGAGAGAGACAGAGAGAGAGAGACAGAGAGAGAGAGAGAGAGAGAGAGAGACAGAGAGAGAGAGAGAGACAGAGAGAGAGAGACAGAGAGAGAGAGACAGAGAGAGACAGAGAGAGAGAGAGACAGAGAGAGAGAGACAGAGAGAGAGAGACAGAGAGAGAGACAGAGAGAGAGACAGAGAGAGAGAGACAGAGAGAGAGACAGAGAGAGACAGAGAGAGAGAGACAGAGAGAGAGAGAGAGAGAGAGAGAGAGACAGAGAGAGAGAGAGAGACAGAGAGAGAGAGACAGAGAGAGAGAGACAGAGAGAGACAGAGAGAGAGAGAGACAGAGAGAGAGAGACAGAGAGAGAGACAGAGAGACAGAGAGAGAGAGAGAGACAGAGAGAGAGACAGAGAGAGAGAGAGAGAGAGACAGAGAGAGACAGAGAGGGGGGTGCAGAGAGTTTTTAGGAGTGTAGAAAAAGAGTTAAATGTACAGTGTGACCGTCGACCAGAGCAGGTGTTTGTCCCGTTGTTGTAAATAAACATTGAAAATGAAGCTCAGTGAAACCACTCCTTGTGTTCTAAGAACCTGCAGAGGGAAGTTAACCCTGGGGTAAGGTACTTACTTTGGCATTTTACCCTGATTTACTGACTACGGTCAGGATAACGTTAGGAACGGTTAATAATAAGTTTACAATAATAACACAAAAAAAAAGAAGGAAAAAGTTCATTTTAGGATCCATGAACTTCTATAACGATGAACTGAACTCATTCATATTAACTAACTTGAACTGAACTTTGAACTAGTTCCTAATGAAGGTCAACTTTCCCAACACTGATAATAATATATATATATGTGTGTGTGTGTTTGTTCCAGTTGGATGCAGACGACGCTAAGGTGACGTTTGAGGAGGAACCTGGAGAAGACGTGTACGACGAGTCTCCTCTGCCCTAGAACAGAAATACTTCAACATTCAACAGGTTCCACTTTCTTTGTTGTTCTTCAACATTGTTGTGAACAAAACGGCAAAAGCACAGGATCCTCTCCTTTAGTTTTTCATATTTATCCACTCTTTTCCCTTTAGAGCACAAGCGTCTAAACTCATTTTAGTCCAAATTCTACATTTGAACCCAAACCATCTGAAGTCAAAGAATAAAAGAACAACTTGGTAAAAAAAAAAAACCCATTTTGTCTCTGTTAGTGTAAAAAAATAAGAACTGTTTACATTTATAAACAAAGTGATAATGAAATATGAAAAATAAGTGTGATTTTACCAGTTTTCTACCTCAGTTCATCATTTAAAAAGTCAAACTCATGAAATAAAAAAAAGTCCAAATTATGATATTAAAGTCATAAATATCAGATAAAAAGTCAGAATCATGAGATAAAAAGTCAAAAATGAAAAATAAGCGTGAATTTATTTATTTTTTTACCAGTTTTCTACCTCAGTTTATCATTTATACCTTTAATAACAGACAGAATTTAAATATTAATACAATTCCACCCATTTATACAAAGACATTAGTTCATATTAATTTTCATCATTCACATAGTTTGTAAATGTAAATATTTTCACATGATACAAAGGTATTTGTTCTTATTTATAGGTTTCTACAATGATATTTTATTTAATTTTTTCTATCATATGAGTCTGAATGTGGAACCTGGACTAAAATCATTTTAACATCATTGATCGTTAACACTTTTCTTTTGCTTTTGGACCGTTTTACAAAAATACCCTTTAAAAAAAAGAATAAAAAATGACAGAAACAAAGGTGAACGTCACTCAAATTCAATGACTATTATGCGTTTGCTTTTATTGTGACTTTAACATCAACTTTTAATTTCAGGAAACACATTAAAACGATAAAAAAATAAGAGATTTTTGACCTACGACCCCCAAAGTAAATGCATTTACACCAATAATTGATGTGCCTTTTTATCTTTTTCTTTGTTTATTGTTCAATATTTGACATGGTGTTATTGATGTATCCTCAGTTATTTATCATGTATGGATCTTTTTAGATGATTAGATAGAATATGTTTCACATTAAACCAGTGTGTGGGTGCTTGGGTAATAATGATCAGCAGTTTTTAATAGAAAATGGAAGAAGAAGAAGATGGCATTATTCTAGCTGATGATGATGATGATATAATAATGATGATGATCACAGGGGGGAAAACTCATTTGTAAATGTATCTTAAGCCTTTATTGTGATGTGTTTGTGCTTAAAACACTGTACATGCTTTTGATTTAAACTTATTAAAAATAATAAAACAAAAAAACAGTATTTAAAGTGTTGGATTTTATGCATCGCAGGGGCGGTGGGGGTTGGGGGGGGGTTAAGGTTATCAGTTACACAGCATTAAAGCATTAGTTTTGCTTTATTCAAGGTTTCTGCAGATCATTAAGAAACAATAAGTCAGATTTTGGAAGGATCAAGTCCCAAGTGTCATGCAAAGTCACATTTTTGTGGAAATGAAGGCCTTAAATATCATTAAAAAGCATAAAACATTCAGACTTTCTGAAAATTAATGCTTTAAATGTAATGAAAAAGCATTAAAAAGAGTTACATTTGGAGAAAATTAAGGCCTTAAATATGAAAAAGCATTAAATGTATGTGTTTGAGAAAATCAAGGCCTTAAATGTGTCATAAAGTCAGATTTGGAAAAAAAAATTAAAGCCTTAAATGTCATGAAAAAGCATTAAACGTAAAAGTTTGAGAAAATTAAGACCCTAAATTTGTCATGAAAAAGCATAAAAATTCAGATTCTGTGAGAACGAAGACCTTAAGTGTCATGAAAAATTTACTAGAATTTTGTGAAAATATTCATTGTATTAAAATCTGTCCAATTTTATTTGAGACATAAAACAAATGACATTTATGAAGAAATGTAAAAAAAAAACAAACATGTACATATTTAAGATCAGAAAGTTTTTAATTGTTCCAGTCAGATCCAGAGAAAAACAAGACAGTCGTCATATTTACACAGACAATATCAACACATTAACTGTCATTTAGTTTATATACATTTATAAAACACATTGTGTATTTATACACATTAATGCAGTAAACATGAAGTACTTGTACATTTTGTCTGGGGTTTTTTTTTCATATTGTATTATTTTCTTTAATTTTGTATTTGTTCATGTTATCTATTATTTTGTTGATTTATTACCTCCACTAAGGCAACCCCCCCCCCCCCCCTGTGAAGAGAAGTCCGCCAAGGAGGTTATGTTTACACTGTCTGTCTGTCAGTAACATTACCCAAAAAGTTATGGATGGATTTTGATCAATCATTTGTTCCTTGTGACACTTCCCACACATCCTGAAAATGTTAGCAAAATCCATCCAGAACTTTTTGAATAATGTTACAGACAGACAAACTCCAGTGAAAACATGACCTCCTTGGTGGACCTCATCTTTTTTTTGGAGGTGCGTGCTGAGTGCTTTTGTAGTTATTTATTTTGTTCATTTTTATTGATCACTTTGGCTGTTTTTGTTGCTCATTTTATTCTCTTTTCAACTTTGAAATCTCATATGAGTTAAAGGGTTAAGAATTACATTTGGTTTTGATACAAAAAAAATAGACAGAACTCATTTCCTGTAAGAGATCAATATATTTGCCCTCAAAAAGTCATTTTTGTGGAAATTAAATATTATAAAGCATGAAAAGTCCAGATTTTTATGGAAAGCATTAAATGTAATTAAAATTCCAGTTTTAATCAATCGATCAACTTTAATTTGAATTATTTCATTTTAAAGCCAAAAAAACAAACAAAAACACCAATGCAGCACTAACTTTGTCTGCTGTCTCTGCTAATAAAACCCAATTCCTAATAAATAAAACCCAGCCAGTGGAGACTCCAGGTGGAAGTGGAGAACGCACGGTTTTTGACGTTGCGCTAATGCCAGATTTCCCACGGCAGTAGAACGCAACACAGTTTAACACAAGCCTGAGCCTGGAAGTCATTTGTTTTCCCTGAATCCCAGGGACGGGATTGGCTGAGCGGGGGTTCCGCCCACAAACACACAAGGTGGAGTTGAAAAGGAACAGCACGCGCAGGCCCAAATCAAGCTGTCAAACGCACGAGCGCACCATTTAAACCGGCTATGTACAAAAAAAAACACATCTGGAACTCATATAAACACCTTTTTCTAACATCATTTGCACATTGTCGTCATTTTGCGTGAATACGTTGCACTAAAACAACAATAACAACCAGCAATGACAACTTTCATCCAAGTTCCAACTACCGGAATTCAGACGCAAACTTCGGCCGCGGATCAGACGCCGTCGGTCGGTAAGTCATCATTCAGTCGGTCGGTTGCCAATTGGTTGGTTAGTTAATCGGTTCCGAAACAAACGCGACCACCAGACCGGGTGAAAAACGTGTGGGTGATGTCTCTCGGCGTTTACTAACCGACTGGTTGGTTGGATGGAGAGGGAGTTGGAGGGAGACGGCGAGTGAGAGATGGAGGCGGGGGGGAAGGACCATCTCTGCGGGGACTGGAGCCCAGGACGGACGGCGCAGTGCTGGCTATCGTTCAACCCTCCCCTTCTTCCTCCACAACGAGACCGACACACAGGTAAGTTCACACAACCGCCGCTCGGCTCCGAAAACAATAAAAACAAAAAACACACCGATAAAAATTCACAATAACCACCGCAAAAAACACGTAAAATAAGATCATGTTAATGCTAATGGTTAGCTTCTTCTTTGTATCGTCGTAACGTTAACCGTACGCAGCGGGTCCGCCATAGCCGAGTTTCTTGTCCTCTGCAGCGGCGAGGGGGGAGAAACTGGAAGCGACACCCTGTATGGAAATATTTCCAGTTTCATAATATTATTAATAATAATAATAATAGTGAAACCCCCCAAAACGAGTGACGCGACATTTGACAAATACGCTAATGTTACTGCTAATGATTAGCTTCTTTGTACCGTCGTTACATTAACCGACCGCTGCGGGTCCGCCATAGCCGAATTTCTTGACCTATACAGCGGGGAGGAGGTAACTGGAAGAGACACCCCTGTAGCGATATATCCCCCCCCCCGTGAAAAAATATTCAACAAAAACCCGATTTCGTTCACGCTAAGCCCCCCGATTGATAGAAACTCGAACCGCTCGTGCTCGTTGGATCTGCGTTACATGTAATGCGAGGGGGGAGGAATTAACGGTGGCTTCCGCGCGCCGGAGACCTCCACGCGGCTGACGGCGGAACAAGCCCAGCCGCCTCTCCTCGGTTAGCCATCAGGGATCTGGGTTTAATATCTCACCGTGCAGACTGAGACTCGCCCTCTCTCTCCCCCTCTCTCTCTCACTGACTTAGAGCCCAGAAACCAAGCGACGACCGACAGAGCTTCGGGAAGAACCCGCCTTCTCCCTTTTTGCTTCTCGCTTATGCGCTTTTTGGATCGAGAGAAGGGAGTCCCCCGTTCGTTCCGCCCCGGCTTTTTTAGCTCTCAACTCGGTTTTCTCCCTTCGCAGTGCGCCATTGGACCTTGTCACGGTAGGTTTTCCTTGTCGAGCTGAAGCATGGCGGACCTGGGGCTGTTTGTCGCGCCAGTGAAGCCACTCAGCCTCGGTTATGATGATCAACCGGGTTTCTTTTGTGCTATTGCTAAATACAACTCAGCCGCGGACTATTTCTTTAAGCGGAAACAAAACACCCGCTGTTTTAACAAATTTTACAGCTCTAAAATGACCGTTTTCCCCCATTTTCTTCGTTCTTCCTGCATCTCCGCAATTCTTTCCAACCCACCAACCACCGTGACATTTATTTCCGATAGTTTGCTCCGTTTTTAAGATAATGATACTTAAAAGCCATTAATCCGACAGTTATATTTTATGCTAGTTAATATTATTGTGCTAACCGTTACATGTTGGTGGTATACATCCGCGGAAATGTGCTTTTTAAAAAAAAAAAAAATAAGATGTTTGTGTGGGAATTTTTTTTTACTAAATCTGCACGGGTTGTTTCTTTATAGGCTATTTAATAAAGAGCCATAAACAGAAATATATTGTAACATGTGTAAATGTTATCGTTCTTCGTGCTCTTGCTGAACCGTCCTTGGCAGGCTCCATATATAACTGTAATTTGGCTTAAAATACTCGATAAACTGGGGTTTCGTCATCTTTAAAACCCGTAAATGTTCATCCCGGGGCGTATTGTGAGTCGGTTTAAGGGCGGAGGGTGGGTATTTTTGCTCAAAATGCAGACGCCACAGTGGGCTGGAGGCCATCAAGGACACGACGAACAACGAGCATCCGCCATCATTGGAGCACACGTCGGCGACGCCTCGTTAAAGAATGCGCTGTGTTTTGCGCTTATATCCCCACATTAAAAACCGAAACCCGGTGTATAAAGAAATACAAATGTGTATGGAACGTTTATTATTCGGCAGATAGTGGTTTCCTTGGATCCGGTTTTGGAAGGGACGGTGATATTTGTGTCTTGGCGGAGCGAGATCCGCGTCCTTTCGGTGATGAGGCGCCTTTGCCGAGTGGCGCATTTGGCCGCAGTGCTTCCGAGCCACCATTCCCCCTCGTCGGAGACCAAAAGCAGATCCCCCGTCCGTGGTCAGCTGGTCGCCTACAGCTGCCTGTCCGTCCACGTCCATTCGCTTCCTCCTTCCGTGGATCCTCCCCAACCAACCAACCTCCGCTCTCCGACACAAAATCCTCCATTACCCGAGCAGACCGCCGAGAAAATGGTCGCCGATGTGCGTCCGCCAGACTTTTATTGTGGAATAAAATAGGACTTTAAAATTCCAGCTCCGGTTCTTCGCGGTGTTGAAATAAATGTCGATGGAGACTCCCGCTGTCGCACCGGTTGAAGCCCTCCGCAGTGTTATTTGAGATTTGAAGCCGTCACAAGCAATAGCCTATGTCTCACCATGTAGCGTAAACGTTTAAGGGGCGGTGTAATGAACATAAACCATTATGTCGAGGCAAATTTAAATTCCAACACTGGGAAAACAACACTAGGAGACAACTTTAACACCGGAACACAACACTTTATCCACAAAGTCACACTTTAGTTTTTATCTTTTTTTCCAAGAAATACAAAATTTTCAAGATTTTTTTTGTTGGGTTTGGTTAACTTTAATGAAAGGAAGTAGAGAAAAGTGTTGTTTAGCAGATATATGTCATTCTATATGATCAAGTTTTATCATGGATGAAAAGAAGTAAAAAAACAAAATGTTTTCAGTTTATATGTGATAGTTTTGTCATACATCTGTATATAAAAATGATTATTAATGAGAAAATATATGCAGTAATATAACATAATAGAAAGAGACAGCTCTAAATGTACATTTACTTACATACTATTAAAGAAAATATGATTATTAAAGAGAAAAAGTGCTGAATATATATATATATATACACTACCAGACAGTTTTTATATGTACATTTATTTCAGGTTATGTATATTTGTATAGTAAAATATGCTAAATCTAACATACTTTAATGAAATTAATTGAAAAAAGATGTTTCCATTCTAGATGATAGATTATTATGTATATAACCAGAATCAGAAGTGCTTTATTAAAGAAAACATGATTATTAAAGAAAAACAGTGCTGATAGATAGATAGATATAATACCAGGCAGCTTTTATATGTACATTCATACAGTAAAATACTTTAAATATAACCTACTTTAATGATAGGAAATGGGAATACAAATGTAAAAACAAGTGCTGGTTAGCAGATATTTTCAGTCTACTTGACAACCTTTTGTCATGCATATATATATATATATATATATATATATATATATATATATATATATATATATATATATATATATATATAAAATCAAGAAACACGATTAAAGAAAATATGATTATTAAAGTGAAAAAGTGGTGAATGATAGTCATATATATAATAATATAATACCAGACAGATCTTATATGTGCATTTATATAGTAAAATATGTAAAATCTTTTATACTTTAATGGAATTAATTGGAAAACAAATTATGATTTCAGTCTATATGATAAATGATTGTTACTCACATGTATATAATCAGAATTAGATCAACTTTATTTAAGAAAAGATGATTATTAAGAAAACAAGTGCTGAATGATAAGTCATATATGCAATACTATTAGAAAAAACTGACATTTGGATTTAGTTATTTTTAACCCTGCGATATATATTGCGATATGAAAAATGAATCAGTAAATAACAGCTGTGTGGTGACAACACTAACGGTCAAACAGATTAGTGGTCGACACTGAACATACGTTTAACTGTCATCCATCTGTAGATGAAATAATTAAATAAAATGAATCATTACAAATAAATAAATAAAAAATTAATGAATAAATAAAGACAAATAAATAATAAAATTAAATAAATTATTTATATATATATGTGTGTGTGTGTGTGTGTATGTATCACTGAGCCTCATTAACTGGTTGAAGTCTGTCACAGAGAAAAGAAAACAGTTGTTTTATTGACTCACACATTTACACACTGCGGTGCGCTCACTTAGCTTTTTAAACACAAGTGACACTGCGAGGTGGAGCGATGTTATGTTAAAAGATTATTTTTAAAGCATAACACAAAACATTAGATGTTCCAGTAAATTCTGCTGCTAAATATGGTGTAAAAAAAAACATAGTGACGTCAGTTCTGCACAACTGCAGTTCTTTAGGGTTAGGGGTCAAAGGTCAGTTCTGCACAAACTGCTTTAGGGTTAGGGGTCAAAGGTCAGTTCTGCACAAACTGCTTTAGGGTTAGGGGTCAAAGGTCAGTACTAAACAAACTGCTTTTGTCGTAGTCCACTCGTCATGTCATTTTCAGTAGATCTGTTAGATGGATAACACAACTCATCCATCGCGCTGTCAGGTCGTCATGGTAACAACTCTTTATCCCAGTCTCTAGCTGCTAGTTCTAGAAGTTCTATTACCTCACCCCAGCTTTGGCTTAGTTTATGTAAACGTTGTAAAGTGGTGTGAAATGGTCGTACCACGTAGATTAACTGAGCTCTGAGTTTACTGTTAATAAATTCCATCTTGTATTTTACTGCTAATGTTTAAATTCATCATTTTTAAAGCTATGCTATGTAGCGTTAACAAAGCTTCTCTGTATAACCTAGACTAGGAATGGGTGGTATGTCCAAAAATGTATATCCTGGTATAATTTGAGCCACTGGCAGTATACAGTATATATAATGGTATAGTACTTTGTAGGATACTACACATAAATCAAGTATAAATGACAGCAGTGGTCATATAGCTGCTGTAAGTGCAGTCTTTCTTCATATTCATAACAACACACCTCAACGTTAACAATGTCTGTAGCAGCACTTAGCATGCTAACATTAGCAAAACCCTAAAGCACTAATGAAATTGTTTGTAACTGTAACCTGGAGGCGTTTCACATGTTTTAAAGAGTCTTTTTTTAAATTACATTTGACTTTGTGTTTTGTTTTAAATAATATGGATGTGTTTCTTTTTCAGATCTGAAATCGTATTGTGACAAATGAATGGAGACATGGAGGCAGCCACCCATGACCAAGGTTTGAGCCACTTTCACACTTTTATTCTGCACTAACTTGTCTTTATCTTTACACTTTGAACTGACCTGTAGGACATCTGTAGGTTTCATTTGCATGAATATTCTAGGTTTTAGAGAGTATTCAGGTAGTGCAGAGTCAACTCAGTCTTAAATGCTGGTTGGCTCAAGTTTCCTAAGTGTGGGGTCAAAATGTTAAATTTTAGTGAATATTTTTGTTCATTTTTGTTTATTTTATTGAGTATTTTGTCCATTTTCCTGAATATTTTAGTCAGAATCAGAATATTGACATTATTGTCATTACAACAAAATTGTACCATCTCCCATTACATGAATATGTTAAAATTTCAAGTATAAAATAAAGACTTAAAGTATAAAATAAGGATATAATATTAAAAAGATAAAAAAACTCAGATGAGTATTAAAAAGTGCTGTGTAGGTGAAAGTGACCAGTGAAATGAAGAGCAGAATTATGTTGATGGTTATAGCTGAGTCCAGTTAGAGTTGACAGTGTTGACAGCTCTGGGATAAAACCGTTTTAAAGCTGCTCGTCCTCTGGTGTAGAACTGTAACACCTGCGAGGGGACAACAGGTGGAAGAGGCTGAACAAATATTTAAGTCATTTTTATTCATTTTATTGATTAGTTTGATTTTTTTTTTTCATTTTGCTGACTATTTTACTAATTTTGTTGATTTAGTTAATTATTTTACTAATTGTGTTAATTATTTTACTCATTTTGTTGATTAGTTTGTTTATTTTGTTGATTGTTTTACTGTTTTCATTGATTACTTTACTCATTTAGTTGTTTATTTTGAACTAACCAGCACTAAAGTTGTTTTCTTATTCATCTGATTAAAGTATGGAAGATTTAACACGTTTAATGTCTGAAGAACATACTTTCTAAACCAAAAGTGCAGCAGTTGTTATAGAAGGATGGGACCAGGGTTTGGTTTTCGGCCAGTGGGGACATGTTCTAGTTTCAGTGTTCTTCAAATGTTTCACGGTAAGTCTGAACATTAGCCTTTAAGTTTGTGGACTGGTTTGTTTGCGTTGTCACAGTGTGGGGGCAGGATGACCTCTTAAAACTCCTGGAAGCCATGAAAGTTGCTCTGCCGCAGAAAGATCTGACCAAATACAAGACTTCAGAGTCCCACCTGGACTGGCAGAAGGTGGCCTTCAACTCCTACACAGCAGAGATGTGTAAGCAGAAGTGGCAGGAGGTCTCTAAAGAGGTGAGTCCAGCGACTGCAGCTGCATCACACATGTATATTTAAACAGGACCAGTATTATCTGTGGACCACTGGTAATTCACAATTAACCCCTAGACCTGTGTTATTGTGTGGCACATTCACACAATATTATTAATAATAAACAATATTCTGTGTTTTATTATGGATCCGTACATTTTCGTGTACTTTTACTGCATTCTACTCTATTTTTAGTGGATCTTTAGTCAAAGTCAGATTTATTGTTAAATATTCCAAATGCACAACATACAGCACACATGGAATTGCATCCTCTCACCACACATGCAAACGCGCAATAATTAAAACATGGAATTCAAAAAATTACTAGGTAACAAAGTAAATATGTATAAATATAAAGAAAGACGTATAAATACAAAAGAGAATATTACAGTCAGATCTATTAGTGTAAGATAACAAAACTGAGGTTTAGTGAAATGACATAAAATTATGGACAAGACAAATACAGTTAAAAAAAAAAAAAACCCACACAGTATTGCAGTCAGAATGTAAACTGTACTCTACTCTATTTTTTAGTGTATTTTACTACATTTTAGTGCAGGACTGTCAAACTCATGTTGTTAATTTTCCACATTCAGTCTGATTTGATCTCCAATGGATCAGACCAGTGAAATGAAAACACAATAACCGATAAATAATAACATGTCATTGTTTTAGTGCAAAAAAATGAAGAAAATAATTTTAAAATTAGCCAAATGTAACAAAGTAAAATGTCATAAGTTAAATAAGGTTAGATTTAATAAAATAGTTCCTCAGTTTATCATTAGTCATGAGTGTTTTATTCTAGTTCACTTCTACAAAGACACTAACCTCTTAGTAACAGAAGCAGAAAATGGTTCAAATTGTATGTCATTTTTTTATACATTTCAGGTTGTTCACATTTTATTGTTACAGGATAGTTTGTAAACAATTGAAGTCAAACTTTGTTGTTTAATTAAATCAGTAACTTGTCTTTTGTTTATTTCAGATCCGTAAATTCAGGACCTTAACAGAGCTGATATTTGATGCTCAGGACTACATAAAGAACCCGTACAAGGGCAAGAAAATAAAGGTAACATTAGCCTTTAACACAAGTAGGAATTAACTAAGTAAAAGTACTTAGTTACTGTACGTAAGTATTTGGGTTTTTTTGGGTTTTTTTAGGTATCTGTACTTTAGTGGAGTATTTATTTTTCTGTAAACTTTGGAATTTTACTGCCTACATTTGTTCATAAATATATGTACTTTATACTCTTTACATTTATATAAATATATGTACTTTATACTCTTTACATTTATATAAATATATGTACTTTATACTCTTTACATTTATATAAATATATGTACTTTATACTCTTTACATTTATATAAATATATGTACTTTATACTCTTTATATTTATATAAATATATGTACTTTATACTCTTTACATTTATATAAATATTTGTACTTTATACTATTCACTCGATGCACAGAAACACCCGGACTTTCCGAAAAAGCCCTTGACGCCGTACTTTCGCTTCTTCATGGAAAAGAGGGCGAAGTACGCAAAGCTGCACCCGGAGATGAGTAACCTCGACCTGACAAAGATCCTCTCCAAGAAGTACAGGGAGCTTCCCGACAAAAAGAAGGTGAGTGAAGGGGGTTGTCGTGGAAACGCGCTCCATGTTCGAATAATATTCAAATAGTTTCCATCAAATTTCAATAGTGTCTTGGACCAAAAGTCCCATCCCTAGTAAACACAAAGGAAATAGCTTTAATTCTGAATTACTTTATTCAGAATAAATAATTTGGAATTAAAAAAACACACCATGTAAACATACGGTAACAGTTTGCTTTTCACCACCATAGAAAAAATACGTGGACGACTTCTTACGAGACAAAGAATCTTTTGTGCAAAGCATGATGAAGTTCAGGTGAGACTTTTCTCTTTTTTTTTTAGCTTTTTTTTTTATCTCTTTTGAAGCCAAGGGGAAAAAAATTCTTGTGTTTTTACAATGAAAATAATTTAGCCACTAGTTTTTCTTCTGTTTGTGAAATGAAAATCCAACCGCCAACAGATTGACTGACTGAAAAGTGTGAGTGTGTTTAAAAGTGTGTGTTTTGTGTGTGTGAATGCAGGGAAGAACACCCAGATCTGATGGAGAGCATGACCAAGAAAGGCTCCAACGTTCCAGAAAAGCCCAAGACGCCTCAACAGCTGTGGTACAACCATGAAAAGAAGGCCTTCCTCAAGACACACCCAGATGTAAGTCAATTATCTTAAATAGGTCGGTCTCAGTCATGTGACTATGATGACATTGCGATGTCAGCTGAAAGGCAGGAAGTAACCATGGCGACTGTCGCTATGGAGGAAACCATTGACGACAGTGTTTATTGTACAGATTTAGATCCAGTGTCCAAACACAGATACATACAGTTAGTTAAAAATGACCTGTATCTGATGAAAATGAATGAGTTTTGGACAGAAGACAAAAATTTACCAACAATCTGTGCTGTGGATATTACTAACGACGTGGTCCTGCAGACGTCCTACTACACCAACAGCAGATGAAAGACTAGAAAAGTTTGGAGACAAAGAAGTTTTTTGTCAGTGGGTGAGTCCACAACTAAAAGGCTCGGACATAATTATTGTTTGGTCTTCACCAGGGTGAGTGTTTTATTTGTAAAGATGACACGTCAAGATGTGTTGCATGTTTGTTGACATTAGTTCCTACTGCTATAGCCACTAGCAGTAGGAACTAATGTAAATAAACATGTAACTCATGTTGATGTGTCGAGGTAAACTATATTACAACAGTGTAAATGAACATTTAACCACAACCTAATGATATATAGAACATCCACTAAAAGAGTTAGCTTTGGAACATACCTCTGACCATGTGCTCACTGCAGACACAGGCATTAGCATTAGCATTAGCAGACTCTGCTCCTCCCGATCACAAACGCAGATTTAAAATCCACTTTTTACGGCATTTTTCTGTGAGTTTTGTCCATTTCTCACTTTTGTGTCACTTTTCCTTCTCTTCGTTAGAACGATTGTCACAGCCGTAAACTACACAAAACAGACATTTCAAACAACGGTAAAGTCCTTCAGCTTCACTTCCTGCCCTCCATCTGAAAATGACGCGCTGACGATATAACAATGTGACATCAAATGAAACCAACCTATTAAACTCAAAGAAAATGAATAAAAGTGGAACTGTGTCTTTATGTACAACTTAAAAAAAAGGACTGTATTTGTGTTTAACCCTCAGGCTACGACCAAAGACATAAAGGACAGTCTGGGCAAACAGTGGACGCAACTGTCCGACAAAAAGAGGCTCAAGTGGATCACCAAGTCTCTGGAGCAACACAAACAGTACGAGGTTAGACGACGAGTATACGATTATTTTATATGTAGGGTTCCCACAGGTCCTTGATTTCCTTGAAAGTTTGTGAATCTGAAAAAAAAAAAATAGTTTAACGCCCTGGAAAGTTGTTGAAAATGGGGATAAAAGGTTACCATCCTTAAAAATCCTTGAAAACTTTTTGAATTTGACATTAACCAAGGTGTGAGAACCCTGGGCTAAATCCAGCTTTTCCACTTGTGCTTCAACAGATTAGCCTAGGATCTAGACTGTCCCCAGTGGCCGCAAACTGCATTTGCTACGGGGTCTAGAAAGTCTAGACGAATTTGTGGGCGGGATAACCGCTGTCTGTCAAGTTTTCTCTTTACACAACGCCACGCTATTGGATAAATCAAACTTTTGCCATACCCGGTGGGCAAAACTCCGACAACGTCCCTTTTTTCCAAAAACAGCTTAAGTGCCGTTTTCTGCTCCTCTCGCAGGGAAAACTGTAATTTTAAATCACCTAGCGTTGCTGCCAAAGCCAGCTCCAATGGTTGTTCCTGGTGATGAGCCATGTTGTCTAGCAGCTAGCAACTGGTGTTACGGCAATGTGTGCTAGCTAGCAGCTACACCTTCTTCTTCTCTTTGGTGTGCTAGCTGCTACGCCTCTGCGACTACAACATTACGTGTTGTATTTGTGTTGTCGTGAGGCAGGGTGGGCTCCAATCCCGCCCCTCGCGATTTGATTGGTCCGACCCAGTTGGGATTTTCAGATCCGAGGCTGTCTAGTCTGTCTCCCCGTAGCAAATACCATTTGCGGCCACTGGGGACAGACTAGATCCTAGGCTATCAACAGATCCTTTAGTTAGTTAATAAAAAAACACTACAGCACCGTAATGTTTCACAACTCTTTTGCCTTTTTGTTCAATGTGAACGTAGTGTTTGATTTTTATCCAGCAGATGTCGCCACATTTAACTGGATCAAACACTTGCGTTTAGTGACTTGGAATTTAGACTTTTTATCTCATCAATTTGACTTCACTTAATGCACCTTATAGAACAGTGCGCCTTATAGATAGATGAAAACCCTTAAAAATTAATTCCGGTTTAAGGCTTAGTTTCTCTCATATTTGTAACTTTTTATCTTATAATTTTGACTTCGGGCGGCACGGTGGTGCAGTGGTTAGCACGGTGGTGCAGTGGTTAGCACGGTGGTGCAGTGGTTAGCACGGTGGTGCAGTGGTTAGCACGGTGGTGCAGTGGTTAGCACGGTGGTGCAGTGGTTAGCACGGTGGTGCAGTGGTTAGCACGGTGGTGCAGTGGTTAGCACGGTGGTGCAGTGGTTAGCACTCGTGCCTCACAGCAAGAAGGACCCTGGTTCGAATCCCGTACCAGACCTTTCTGTGTGGAGTTTGCATGTCCTCCCCGTGTCCGCGTGGGTTTTCGCCGGGCACTCCGGTTTCCTCCCGCCATCCAAACACATGCACTGATAGGTTAATTGTTTGTCTATATATGTTCAGCCCTGCCATGAACTGGCGTCTCATACAGGGTGTACCCCGCCTTCGCCCATTGTAGCTGGATTAGGCCCCCAGTGACCCCTGTGACCCCAGTGAGGATAAAGCGGGTTCAGATAATGAATGAATGAATTTTGACTTCTGCCTTATAGTCCAGTGCACCTTATAGTCCAGTGTGCCTTATAGTCCAGTGTGCCTTATAGTCCAGTGCGCCTTATAGTCCAGTGCGCCTTATAGTCCAGTGCGCCTTATAGTCCAGTGCGCCTTATAGTCCAGTGCGCCTTATAGTCCAGTGCGCCTTATAGTCCAGTGCGCCTTATAGTCCAGTGCGCCTTATAGTGCAGTAAATGTGGTGTGAATGCAGAACTGACGCAGTGCTTTTCCTCACTGTCGTGTGTTCAGGAGACGATGCGGGAGTACATCCAACAGCATCCAGAGTTAAACATCACCCAGGGTGACATCGTCAAGTCCACCCTGACAAAGGCTGAACGACACCTGAAGGACAAGTCTGATGGCCGACCCGACAAACCACCACCGTGAGTCCATGAGATCACACAAACACCCCTCCTCAGGAAAAGGGAAATGAACTTCCAGTTAATTTCCTCTTCCCTCACTTGTTAGGATGTATCCTGCCTCATGTGGTGACGTGGGTATGGACTAAAATCTGCCCAAATTAAATGTAAATACCAGGAAAATGTCGATTTACCAATGTGTGTCTTTACTGGGACGTGAACATAAATGTTAATTTAATATCGAACCACACATTGTCACTTATTTTACCGAGGGTAAAGTTTAACACAACACTTTAAACAATCACAATAAAAAGTTAAAGCGTTAAAGTCCACTTTCATTTTTAGGAGGACATAGTCATGGAAATTTACCGAGAAGTCATGGAAAAGCGTTGGTTAAAGTGTGCATGAGCCCTGTGTAGACATCATCGTTAAGCTTTTTCATATCGTCTAGTGTTCAAAAAGCGAGCGAAGAATCACAATTTAAATGGAATCTGTACCCAAAAAATTTTAAAATAATTGAATTGGCATAAAAGCAAATCGTCACAGCCTTAGTTTCTAATAAGCCTTGGCTTCAAACCAATCCTTTTTGTTTGTACGTTTGTCATTCATATGAAATAAACATCAGAAATGGGGGGGGGGGGGGTTCTTCCCGGGAAAAAAACTGCAAAAGAGGCGACGTTTTCTGACACTTTTCTAACCACAGTGACAGAAAGCTCAGCCTGTTTTATTGGTCGTTCTTAAAAGGATTCAAAGCTATTGTTCCGTTCCACGGTACTGACGAACACTTGCTGCGTTTGTTCCAGAAACGGTTACTCGATGTTCTGCGCAGAGCTGATGTCGAGCATGAAGGACGTCCCCAGCACCGAGCGCATGGTGATGTGCAGCCAACGCTGGAAGATGCTGAAGCAGGCCGAGAAAGACGGATACCAAAAACGATGTGAACAGGTGAGACGAGGAAGAAGGAGATTTATTATTTTTAAAATGATTTTTCAAAAAAGTGACTTATTTACATTCTAAATACAAAATGACAGAACACAAAACATTGTCATTTTACAAAAAATGGCGTAAAACAAAAAAAACCCTCATAACGGTGTAAAAAATGTTTTTAATTTGGACAATCTTCTAAATCTAGAAACACAAAATGAATCTATTCAATTAAAGAAAAATACCAAAGTAAAACAAAACAAGCCCAATGCATGAAAAAATCCAAAAATATATAGTTTTTCATTGAAGGACTGAACCAAAATACCATTGTTTTTCAGAAATTGAACAAAAAAAACCCATTTTATAACCCCATATCTTCACAAATTCCTCTCGATCAGGGATGATCCATCCATGTCCTCGAGAGCTACTGACCTGCATGTTTTAGATCAGGGGTGTCAAAGTCATTTTAGTTCAGGGGCCACATTCAGCTATTTTTGATTAAAAGTGGACCGGATTAGTAAAATAAAAACATAAAACTATATAAATAAAAATCAAATGTTCATGTTTTACAGCAAAAAAGGTCAATTTACATGATGAAAATTTCATATCTGCAAACTATCCTTTCAAACAATGTGGATAGCATCAATAAATTGAAATAAACGTGTAATTTTAACATTTTTAGGCTTTAGTTTATCATTTCCATGTGTATATTATAGCTTAAAAATACACAAAACTTTTAGTAATAGGTGGGATATTATTCAAATTTTACTTATTTCTCTTGAGATATTTCAGGTTGTTCAGATTTGTTCAGATTTTTTGTGAAATTATACTTTGTTTAACAAAATCAAATTGGATTTATAGGAGTTATAGGTTGTTATGGAAGAGAATTGGTCTGAATGTGGAACCTCAACTAAGATTATTCATATATTTGTGTCATTTTTACATTTCACAAAATCATTCAAAGGGCCAGACTTGACCCTTTGGTGGGACAGATTTGGCCCCCGGGCCTTATGTTTGACACCTGTGTTTTAGATGTTTCCCTCTTCCAACACACCTGACAGTCATTATCAGCCTTCATGACAGGTTTATCATTTGAATCAGGTGTGTTGGAAGAGGGCTACATCTAAAACATGCAGGATAGTAGCTCTTAGGGACCCCTGCTCTAGATCATCCATTATTTTATGATATCTGAAGTCAACAGTACTGTAATTCTAACTTTTATGAAAGAGAGAGAGAGAGCTTTGTAAAAACAGAAATTCATCTTTTGTCACAGCTGTAAACATTAAAAACAATCAAACTCAGTGAACAGCACAATAAAAGGATTAAAAATAAAAAGACATAAACACAGTGCAGATTGTATTTAATGTATTAACTGTTCTCTTACATGTTCACTTCTTGTTTTATTTTTCCAGAGGAAGAAAGAGTATGAAATTGAGATGAACAGATTCCTCAGTGTAAGTACAATTGATTTATTTATGTATTAACCTATTTATTCTTCCTTTACTGTGTGTTTTTAGTCGTACATGTATTGTGATGTGGTGGTGTTGTTGTGTTGCAGAGTTTGTCTGAGGAGGAGCAGCAGAGGGTCTTGGGGGAAGAGAAAATTGGTTTCAGGAAGGGCAGCGGCGCCAACAGTCCTGCTTCCAAAAAGAAGAACTCTAAAGCCAAGGTGTGTGTTGTTTATAAACCAAAATAAGGTCGATTTAGGTCTGGTTACAACCGTTAATGTTTGTCCCAGTTCCTAGTGACCAGTTCACAGACGTCAGGGTTAGAAAACTACATGTGGCCTTGATCTAACATGTGTTTGTGGCTCCTGCTGTAGATAAATCCAGAGAAACCCAAAAGGCCCATCTCAGCCATGTTCATCTTCTCTGAGGAGAAACGTCCCAAACTGCAGCAGGAGCGTCCCGACCTGTCAGACAGCGAACTTACCCGACTCCTGGCACGAATGTGGAACGAACTGCCGGACAAGAAGAAGGTCTGCGAGCCACCCCCCCCCCCCCAAAAAAAAAGAAAAGGAACAGTGACAATCAAGGCTGGGTTTGGAATTAACTCGTGTTTGTTTGATATCCACGGTTTTAGGAAAAGTATAAACGGCTGGAAACGGTGTTGAAAGCCGAGTCTGAGAAGAAGGAGAAGGAAGATCGCAGTCGTCTGCCAGACCCCCCCAAGACGGCACAAGACATCTGGCAACAGAGCGTCATAGGAGACTATCTAGCAAGATTTAAGGTGAAGAATTAAGATTTAAGAAAAAAACTAAGAATTAAAGGGACAGTTCAGTATTTTTCAGATGAATGTGTTTGTCATCAGTGTCTTTACTCTGGTGCACCCACACTGACTCCGCCCATCTCTTCTGACTCCGCCCCTTTACTTTGGTGCACCCACAGTGACTTACCCCCCACAGTGTCCTGTGAGCCCAGTTCTGGTCAGGTTTTAGTCAAAGCCAAAGTAGTCCCGGCAGGTTTCCTGGGTCAACAAAATAAAACCTGTTTCTTCTTAAAACAGTATGTGTTGGAATGTGTTGGAATTTATTTACAAAACAAAACTGACACAGAACAAAAACTCACACCTTGTAATTGATTGGAGCTACTTTCTCTCAATAGTGATCAATGTGCTAGCGTTGTCACTGCTAACAGCTGTACACCAGCACGTAGCAACCGCCAACACTGACCAACAACTGATGAAAGTAGTTTGATAAGATGCACCAGACCTGGGCTCACAGGACACTGTGGGGGGTAAGTCAGTGTGGGTCCACCAGAGGAAAGACCCTGATGACAAACACATTCATCTGAAAAATACTGAACTGTCCCTTTAAAGGTGAAGAATTTAGAAAAAAAAAAAAAAAGTTTAATCCAATATTGTGTTTAGTCTAACATTGAAGGTGTATTTTCCAGAACGACCGGCCAAAGGCACAGAAAGCGATGGAGGCGACATGGAGCACCATGGAGAAGAAGGAGAAGATCATGTGGATCAAAAAGGCGGCAGAGGACCAGAAAAGATACGAGGTCAGAGGAAGAAAACTAGTATTCACACAATGTCTCATCTCATCCCTATATCTCCAGTTTCTATGACAACCTGTTCTTTAATTAAAGCCAATAATATGACTTTGACCTTTTGCAATATTGATAATTTTTTTGTATATTTTAATATATATGATGCGAGCAAGTGTTGTGCATTAGCTATATGTATAATATGTCCATGTCATTTAATGGTGATATGTTAAGTATTCATTAAGTTACAGCATGATGTGTCTCTGTGGACACACACACACACACATATACACACACACACACATATACACACACACACACACACACACATATACACACACACACATATACACACACACACACACACACACACACATATACACGCACACACATATACACACACACACATATACACACACACACACATATACACGCTCACACATATACACACACACACACATATACACACACACACACACACACACACACACATAAACACACATATACACACACACATAAACACACATATACACACACACACACATATATACACACACACATAAACACACACACACACATATACACACACACACATAAACACACACACACACACATATACACACACACACACACAGATACAGACGGTCAGACACACATTGGTTGTGTGAGGTTAAATTGTTTGGTTTTCAACTAAATAAAAATAAACACTGACATCTCTGTCCTCTGCAGAGGGACCTGTACGAGATGCGCTCGCCCGCCGCCGCCATCGCCTCAGGGAAGAAGATGAAGTTCGAAGGCGAACCCAAGAAGCCGCCATCGTACGTCCACGCCACCGCCGCCCCCACCCACCGCACGTCCGCTCGCCGCCCAAAGCCCTGACGTTCTCGCCTTTTTTTGCTGTGTTCCTCAGAAACGGTTACCAGAAGTTCTCACAGGAGATGCTGTCGAACGGCGAGCTGAACCACCTGCCCATGAAAGAGCGCATGACGGAAATCGGCAGCCGCTGGCAGAGGTTACCGCTGAAAGACAAGGACCGCTACAAGAAGATCGCTGAGGAGAAGCAGAGGCAGTACAAGGTCCAGCTGGAGCAGTGGCTCGCTGTAAGCCCCGCCCACACACAGCATCTGTTTGTTTGTTGATGCTTTAGTGGAAAATAACCATTAATTGATTTATATATATATATATATATATATATATATATATATATATATATATATATATATATATATATATATATATATATATATATATATATATATATATATATATATAAAGAGTTCATTTGCAAAAACAGATAACTCCATTTTTCGTTTTTTTTTTTCAGAAAATTAAATTTTTTTACTCTACATTCCAGGTAATACTCATTGATTTGATATATTATTTATTCAATTTAGTGGATCTTACCAAATGAAATAAATAATATGTCAAATAAATCAGTATTATCTGTGGAATGTAGAGTAAAATATGACATTTTCTGAAAAAAAAGAAAAATGGAGTTATCTGTTTTTGCAAATGAACTCTTCATATATATATATATATATATATATATATATATATGTGTGTGTGTGTGTGTGTGTATATTTATGGGGATTATTGGGAGTAAAAATCTGTTTAGCTCAATTTTGAACAAATTTGAATAATTTGAACAAATAACTTAAAATGACAAGAAAAAAATCCCAATATTCTGCCACATAAAGCTCTATTTTAGCCTCAAATGGGTCAAAATCTGGAAAGTGTTGTTGGGAAAACCCCAAAATAATGACAAATACAAATGTTTCCTCTTTGTTTTAGTGTAAAAAAAGTTACATTCTGAGGAAAATATATATATATTTACAAGTATATTTCTTTATAATTGTAGATCTGTTGTTAAACTGAGGCAGAATATTATTAAAATCACTTAAAGGGATTATCTGGAGTAAAAATGAGTGTAGTTAATTTTTTAGATGATACATACATATAGTTAACATTAAAATCACAGCAGTTGGACGAACACGGACAAATGTCCATTTGGGGTTTTGATCCAAACTGTGTTGACGTGGAAGTGATTAGAACATGTGTCTATCACCAAACACTGAACTTTATTTTTAGACTAACTCTTCTAAAGTTCGACACAACACCACACTGATGTGCTAGTAAGTACAACACATGACTATTAATAATGAATGAATTAAAGCAGAACAAACTAGTGACTTCTCCAGAATAAAGTTTAATTCAGAATAGTCCTTTTTAACTGGAGGTGTTTCCATGTTTCACCTGAAAGAGGAGGGAACTTTCTGGATTCAACAGGAATAAAAAGTGTCATGTGATCAAAGCCATTGATGTGAACTGTTTAGTTTCTGCTCGAAAAGTTTGCACTTGTTCCATAGAACGTGTTTAACGTGGTTTGTTTCCACAGAGTTTGTCTTCGCAAGAGAGAAACACGTACAAGGAGTACAACTCACAGGTAAGTGTACAAGTACTGCATTACTCTACTTAAGTACACTTTTATATGTATCTGTACTTTATTGGAGTATTTATTTTTCTGTAAATTCTGGAGATTTTCTTCCTATATTTGTTCATAAATATCTATACTTTATACTCTGTACATTTATATAAATATATGTACTTTATACTCTTTACATTTATATAAATATATGTACTTTATACTCTTTACATTTATATAAATATATGTACTTTATACTCTGTACATTTATATAAATATATGTACTTTATACTCTGTACATTTACATAAATATATGTACTTTATACTCTTTACATTTATATAAATATATGTACTTTATACTCTGTACATTTATATAAATATATGTACTTTATACTCTTTACATTTATATAAATATATGTACTTTATACTCTTTACATTTATATAAATATATGTACTTTATACTCTGTACATTTATATAAATATATGTACTTTATACTCTGTACATTTATATAAATATATGTACTTTATACTCTTTACATTTATATAAATATATGTACTTTATACTCTTTACATTCTCAGAATAGACTCATTACTTTTTGAAAATGACAGTAAAATGCTAAAACTTTCTATATCTGAATTCTAACTTTTACCTCATGATTGTGAATTTTCATGTATAATTTTTATATTTTATGTCGACTGTGCCATTTTTATCTCACAATTTTGACTCTTTTATCATAATTATGCATTTTTTATCTCACATTTATTACTTTTTTACCTCTATTATGCCATTGTTTCCTCTATTTTTCCTGAATGTTCTCTTCATATCCACTAAACTGAGTCACTGTGACCTGATCAAACACATTTTCTACACACTAACTCACTTTTAACCCTTTAACCCCTGATGCATCAATGATGACGTGTTGTGAAACGGTTTAGTTTCCATATTCTGAAAAAATGTACACTTTTATGGATCTGATTTATGGAGATAAACAGGTGTCAACATTGTATTTATTTATTTATACTTAATTTTAGTTTATTTTAAGCAAATTAAGTTTTCATTTTGTAAATATTGTTTTTGTTCTTTTTGTTCCTTCTTTTGTTTTATATTTCTATATTTAATATAGTGTTTTATTAGTTTTCTTCACTATTGTGCCATTTGTCTTATTTTATTCACGTTACTTATTATTTTGTTTGTTTATTGTACCTTTTTGGCTGTTATTGTCCATTTTGTTGCTTATTTTATTACTTTTTGACTGGAACTGCTGAAGTCTCAGGAGTTAAAGGATTTATTTTTAGATAGTTTTAAAAGTTTTCAGATTTTTTTCCTACTTAAATAAATATTATTTCATCCATGGCAAAAAGAAATGTAGTTTTACTTTTTACTTTATTACAATTAAGACATTGTACTTTTTTTTTTTTTTTTACTTTTACTTCAGTTAAAGCACTTGAATCAGTACTTGTACTTGTACCAGAGTATTTTTTCCACACCAGTAGCTGTACTTGTACTGTAGTACAGACCGGCAGTACTTTGATCACCTCCGTGCTTTTGTGTTTGACACACATTTTCTGTGACTCGTGTAGAAACGCAGAACTACAGCCAAACCTGGAGGACCCAAAGCCAAGTCCAAGAAATCTGTGAGTCCACGTCTGTGACGCTGCATCTTCTGCTTCGTTAACGCCACAGTAACGAGTTAGAGTTAGTAAAGAGTTAACCCTTTAACGTCTGCCTTTTACACCAGGACACAGAGGAGGAGGAGGACGATGATGACGACGACGAGCAGAAGGCCTCGTCCGACGCCGACTCATCCAGCGAGGAAGATGATGATGATGATGACGAGGAGGAGGATGTGAGTCACATGTCACGTTTTTATTTACTCCATGTGCCGTCAGTTTTTTTTCATATTCAACTGAGAATCCACGACCACAAAAACCAAAAACACTAGTCATTGTTGCATTATCTATTATTATTGTTGTTGTTGTTATTACTACTATTATTATTGTTATTATTATTATTACTACTACTATTATTATTATTATTACTACCGTAATTTCCGGACTATAGAGTGATTATAAGCCACACCCACCTCATTTTAAGAGGAAAACCGATTTTGTACATACACAAGCCGCACCTGTATATAAGCCGCATGTGCCCACATTAAAACATTTAACACAAAATTAACCCAAACCCGACTTCAAGTCCCGCCAATGAAACTAAATGTCCTTCATTAAAGTCCACAGTCCAAAAATCACAGCCGGCAAAATGAAGGGAAAATGATACTTAAGGTTTGATGCAGACCTGCAGAGTCCGGGTCCCGTTGAAAGTAATCCAAGGAAAAAAAAGTGTATATTTCCAAAGGTAAGGGAGGGAAAAATATATATCCACTATTGTCCGCCGCGTCCACAAACAGGTGGCTGGTCGCCGCCTCGCCTCATCTATGGCAGAGTCAGCGATAACTTTAATCTTTGGCAGAGAGTTCAGGTCAAACTCCTCCGTGCCAACGTGCAAAAATAATCCACAGGGTCTGGTCGAGCCTCTGTCTTCTCTCACACACCGCTGCGGGTTTTTCTTTAAGTAACTTTTTACCCCCTCTTCAACTTTTTTTTGTCTGTCCCTCACCTTTACCGGTCCCCACTTAAACCCGTCACCCCGTGTTTGTTCCGCCCCTCCTTTTTCATTCAGTCTTCCTCGACGCATATATTCCACCGCTCTAAATCTGACCTTTTCTACTCGAGCACCGCTGGCGGCCGTTAGAAAAATTACATAAATTGGCCGCATCACTGAATAAGACGCAAGGTTGAAAGTTTGGGAAAAAAGTAGCGGCTTATAGTCCGGAATTTACGGTACTATTATTATTATTATTATTGTTATTATTATTATTACTACTATTATTATTATTGTTATTGTTGTTGTTATTATTATTACTATTATTATTGTTATTATTACTACTACCACCACCGTACTTTCCACATTATAAGGCGCACTGGACTATAAGGTGCATTAAGTAAAGTCAAATTCTCAGTCACTGAAGCACAACCAGAGTGAATCCATATATTTGGTGCACTGTGGTTTTTATAGAAAATTAAAGTCTGTTAAGTGTCACCTCATAGTTCAGAAAATAGGGTGTATTGTTTGGGGGGGGGGGGTACAGAATGGATTGTAATGTAGAACTGACAGCAGTGACATCCTGTACCCTGTACAGTGACATAAGACAAAAACCAGAACCATAAATAAAGTAATAAAATAAAAACCACACCAGGTGGTTTCCTTCAGATCACTTCCATTAACGCTCTGCTGTTGTCCCCCCCCCCACCGTGTGTTTGAAGAAGGACGATGACGAGGACGAAGAAGATGACGAGGACGATGACGAGGCGGACGACAAAGAGAACAAGTCCGAGGACAGCAGCAGCGAGTCCAACTCCCAGGGCTCGTCCGACTCCGACTCGGACTGAAATGGACCAACTGAGCCCAGCTGAGCCCGGAGTCCAGGGAGCTCCGCCCACTGTGCCAAGCCCCGCCCTCCAGAGGGAGCCCCCTGCGCCGACCGCCGCATCCATTTCACACTCACCCACGCCATCTTCTGCTCACTTCTGCCCCCTTTTAGTTAAAAAAAAAAAAAAAAGATTTTAAATTTTTTTTGTCCAAAATCGGTTCCATTCCCTCCCTTGTCGTGGCGTCGTCTCGCAGCACGGTCCGCTGATGTCACGCCAAAAATGAAATGAAACGACAACATCACGGACTTTGTTTCCTGCCGTGTTTTTTTTTTTTTTGGGTTCGGATCCCGTCGCGTTGTTTTTTAAATATTATTATTATTATTATTATATTATTATTATTATTATTCTGGCGGCATGAAATGTGAACTGGCTTCAACAGAGCCAAAGAACAGCATTGTGGGTAATATTAGGGAGGGGGAGGGGGGCAGGGTACTGAATAATTGCACTCTACAGAATGTTTCCTTTAATATTTTAGATTTTTTTTTGTTCTCTTCTCATTTTCTGATGTAGATTTTGTCGTTTGGTTCAAAGAGGTGGTATTTTTTCAGGAAAAAAATCAAGCCATTATGAATGTGTTTTTTGTTTTGTTTTTTTATTTTTTTTTTTTTTTCCTTTTTGTTGCTGGAAATTTTCCTAAACTTTTACCCATTGTCTCATTTCAAAAACATTCAGTGCTTGTATAAAGTGTTCACCCCCTCTTGGACTTTTTTTTTTGTTTTATTTTTGTTCGTTTCGTTCATCTTTTATGGTTTGTTCTGCGACTTGACGCAATCTGCGTCAAAGCTGGAAAAAAAAGGTTTAACTTTAAACTGAAGGTGTCAAATGTATTTTATTTTTATTCCAGGGTCAAATACCAGCCAGTACCAGTGGACATAGATTAAAAATGACGGGGGGGGGGGGGTTAGGACCCTGGCCCCTCGGTGTGACACCCCTGGTTTAAAGTACTGCTGTGATGTGACGAGTTGGGTGTTGGGGGTATTTTGCGACCAAATACATGTTTGTATCCATCACAGTTCTTGAGATACTGTGTGTGTGTGTGTGTGTGTGTGTGTATATATATATATATATATATATATACGTATATATATATATATATATATATATATATACGTATATATATATATATATATATATATATATATATATATATATACGTATATATATATATATATATATACGTATATATATATATATATATATATATACGTATATATATATATATATATATATATATATATATATATACGTATATATATATATATACGTATATGTATATATATATATATATACGTATATGTATATATATATATATATATATACGTATATATATATATATATATACGTATATGTATATATGTATATATATATATATATACTTGTACAGACTCAGGAGAGCGAGATATTTGTAACATTAAGTGAACATGGTTAAATGTTAATCCAGGTTCAGTTTTACATTACGGATCATTAATAAGGTGGAAATTCTTCAGTCAAGTTCCGAAAAAGTTTCTCCAAAGTACGGACGCTACGAAGCCACGTTTGTAATTTGTCTGAATAATAGTGTTTGTTTTCTGCCTTAGAACGCTGAAGCATCTGAAGCTTCAACAAGGGAAAAGCAGATGGTAACCATGGTAACCAATAATAGTTAGCCCAGCCTGTTCAAGTTAGCTATAGCTATATCAACCTAGCGGACTTAGCTAGCATTGGCAGCTATGTTAGCCTATAGAGTAAGCTAGTGTGTTAAAGATAGGTGAAACAACAAGAACATTTTATATAATTTTACTATCTGGTCACTAATTACATCAGAATGACCACATAATTAACTATCAGTTACTTGTAATAAGTGGTTACTAAGCCATTATTACTATGAAATGACCATAGAATTACCACCTTAAATAGTGATCTGTAATGTGAAGTGAAAATCCATCTTGGTTTTAGAATTTGATGTTATAATTGTATTGGAAATAATATAGTATGAAATTAACATTTTCATATAAACCATATAAAACCAAATTCAAATTTCAGGCTCTCCTAAATCTGTACAAATATAAAACCGTCATGGTTACAGATGTGTATTTGGTACCAAAATATCCACAAGACCCAACTTTAGATTCAACTGCAATACATTTATCGGGCTGGAAATAAACAGATTTCAAGTTATTTAGGAAAGAACACATTTTTGGGGCAGACATCTTGGATTTTGCATTGAGTTAGTAAAATAATTCTTTCATTATCTGCTCCACTATTTAATTTTTTAGCTTTTTGGGAGTTCTGTTCGCATCTGTTTATGAAAATGCTAAATTTTTAAGCTGGAAAACAGTTTTAATTTTGGACGCAATTTTAAGCCTTTAACTGCTGAGTCGAACGTGTGTTTGCAGGATAAAAAGCTGACGTGTTTTTTAATTTTTTTTTAATTTAATGCGTTTTAGGTCAAAATAGATGGAAAAGTCAAAATTGACGAAGACATTAAGTGAACTTCGACAGGTTTAGACTAAATGAGGCTCAAATTATAAACTGAACTGGAACAAACTGATTATATGGGTTTTTTTGCTTTTTTTTTTTTTTTTTACATTTTATTTAATTTTTTTTAACACACTGGTTATTTTTGGACACCCTAACATAAATGAAATAAACCACAAACTGAAGAAAAAATAATAATGTGGGAAAATAAGCAACTGGATAAACAAAAAAAATGTAACTTTACAAAATTGTGAATAAAATGAAAGAATTGCAAAAAAAAAATAAATAAAATGAAGTTATAAAATAAATAACAAGGATTTAACTCTAGGCTCAGTAGTTTTGTTTATTTATTAATTTTTAAATAAATCAGGTATTTTTATGGCACCATAACAAATAAAATGAGCTGAAAATTGACAAAACAATAAAATGAAAGGAAATCAATTTTGGAAAATAAAGAACTTAATGAACAAAAAAACTAATCTTTACAAAATAACACGAGAAAAATGTCCAAAAATATTTTATAAAAATAAGCAACAGAGATTTTAATTTGGACTCAGTAGTTTTATTTTTACTATTAATTTGTTTTCCTAAATTGTAAAGTTTAAGTTACGTTTAAGTCCATACATCAGTTACAGTTCATGAACATCCAGGAGGTCGTTTGCTTTTCTACGGTGCGTCATAACTTTGTCAAAGTGAACACGTTTTATCGTAAATATAAATGTAATGGGTTTAAGCTCCAGGTTTTGGTGACACCATTTGGCTCCGCCTCTTTTCTGTTTTTAACAGTTGGACTTCTTAGAATCATTTCATTAGCATCATTTTACTCGTCATTTGTTCGTCCGACTTGTTCATAGGTTCGTTTTAATCGTGAGCATTTCTGAATTAAAAACATTTTGTCTCGACTTTGTGTTGAAATTTTGATGGAATTGACTCGAACCTGACTTGAATTTATACAAATATTTAAAATGCGTCATTATTATTATTATTATTATCGTAAATATAATGGGTTTAGGCTCCAGGTTTTGGCCGTTTGGCTCCGCCTCTTTTCTGTTTTTCAGCCTCTCAGACACGTAATTTTGTTTTACGCAGCATTTGTTTATTTTAATCATGAGGGTTTTTTTAAATCATCATCTGGAGTTTGTGTTGAAATTGTGATAGAATCGACTCAAACTCATTCTTCGGGTTTGAGTCTGACACGCATTCCAAAAAAAAAAAAATTAATTTGAATATTTAAGTAATTCGTATGTTCAGAAGGTGTCACGGGTGACACATCGGGGGGTTACACGATTAAAACGCATCGTCAGTTCAATGTTACTTAACGCGAACATCCAGGAGGTCGTATGTTTTTCTACGGTACGTCATAAATTTGTCAAAGTGATCGCGTTTTATCGTAAATATAATGGGTTTAAGCTCCAGGTTTTGGTGACGCCATTTGGCTCCGCCCCATTTGTTTTTAACAGTTCGACTTCTCGTCTTTTGTTTGTCCGACTTGTTCGTAGGTTTGTTTTAATCATGACTGTTTCTGAAATCATCTGCAATTTCTGATTTTTTTTTTTTTTTTTTTTTCCCGAATTTGTGTTGAAATTTTCATGGATGGACGCTTATCCCAAAAAAACCAAAAACAAATCGTGCGCACTTAATGTAAATGTGTGTGTGTGAGTTTTGGTGCATGCGTGCCCAGAAGGCTGTATATATGAGAGTGTGTGTGTGTGTCTTTGCTTTAATGTGTGTTTTTGCGCAGGTATGTGTCCGTGCGGGGACGTCGATCACAAACATGAATGTAGGTCGAATCATACGACTTCAGGTTCCACTTTCACACCAGTTTACTTCCAATAATGTATAATTAATCACAAGTTTGATTTTTTTTAATGAGTTTTTAACTATTATAATAATGTAAAATTATATTGGTGTCGAATACAGAAGACAATTAGTGCCACTGGAAAAAAAAAAGTCAAAGGTCAGACTGACAGACGGTTTTTTAAATATTCTTTTTGAAATGTTTGTTCGTAGATTAATGTCAAAATTTTGAGGAAAAAATATCGGATCAATAATTTTTCAATATTCATTTTTTGTTTTTTTTTCACTCAAAATTCTGACATGTTTTTTTCTCAGAATTTTTACTTAAATCTTGGAATTCTGACACTTAAATATTTTTGTAATTATTGTCCTGATATTAAAGCTGGAATTTTTTTTAGGGGAAAAAAAATCTTAATTCTATTTCTCAAAATTCAGATTTTTTGTTTTCCTTTTTTTCCCCTCAAATTCTGACTTAAATCTCGGAATTCTGAGTCGTAAATATTTTTTCTAATTATTGTTCTAAGATTAAAGTCAGAATTTTGAAGGAAAAAACTAAATTTTATTGCTTAAAATTAAAGGATTTTATTTTTGTTAAAATTCTGCCATTTTCTCCGAATTTGTATTTAATTCTGACTTAAATATTTGTTTAAAAAAATAATAATAAAATATATATATATATATATATATATATATATATATATAGTTCTGAGATTAAAGTTATAATTTTGAGTAGATTGCTGAATTTTCACAGTTTCCGAAAACTCTGACTTTTTCTTCTCAGAATAATAATAATCTTCCGTAGTAAAAACTCCTTTCACTAAAAAAAAATGGGGGTGGGAGGTAAAAAAACAAGCCACAATAGTCTGAAAGTTTCACAAAAATATATTTATTTGAACAAATAAACATATTTTTAAGACATTTCTGGTTTTCCTTATTTGTTCAGGTTAGTTTTGTTTTGACGTAAATATTTTCATGCAGTTTTTTGTAGTTTTTAACACATTTGGAGTAAATATAAATATTAATATTATTTCTGTTGATGTACAATTATTTCACCAGTTTTGTCAGAAAATGATCTTGTGTAAAATTTTTATGAAGAGATTTGAAAATTATTTTAGTTCAGGAGCCAAATTCCGTTCAATATGAAGTAAAATAATAATAATAATAATAATAATAATAATAATGACATGAATCTGTGGAACACAATTTGGGCCACTGGGCAAAAAACAACACACACACACAGACACACACACACACACATATACACACACAGGCACACACACACACACATACACATATACACACACACATATACACACACACATATACACAGACACACACATACACATATACACACACATACACATATACACACACACACACACACACATACAGACACATATACACACACACATATACACACACACATATACACAGACACACACATACACATATACACACACATACACATATACACACACATACACATATACACACACACACACACACACATACAGACACATATACACACACACATATACACACACACATATACACAGACACACACACACACACACACACACACATACACATATACACACACACATATACACAGACACACATATACACACAGGCACACACATACACATATACACACACACACACATACAGACACATGCACGCACACACACACACATACATCAGTGACGCGCAGGTCGATGTATGAACGAGCCGCAACCAACCATTTTTTAACTTAACGCACCCACAACAAGACCCGCAAGAAATATATTTGAAAAGGACAGACCCCACCCGCTTTTGGACCCACATTTTTTAAAAAGTAGTCAATGGTCTTTTTATGAACATCACATGACCTTTGACCTCCTGCATTTATTTCTGTGTTTAAATTCCATGTCATCGACGTTAACGCAGCATCTGAACCAGGAGTCGACAACCTGTAACACCCAAAGACACATTTGAACCTGGTTTCCATGGAAACCAAAACACTGGGAGCCGCTCATCTTTAAAAACTCTCAGCCCATGTGTCCTAAACCTTAGTGTTTTTGTTTGTTTGTTTGTTTATTTCCTCTGTCGCTCCTTCCATACCGTAGGATACTGACCACCATGGACGACACCTTCACCAACATTCACTGAATAAAGTTTATTTATTAATTGGAACATTGTACCTGATATTTAAATGACAATAATTTACCAGGTTATTTTAATGTTTATCTGAAACAACAAACGACCCACCACAACTCCTAAATCATTTAACCCTTTCCACATATAGGCTGAAGTAGTCGCTCATAAACGTTAATCTAACCCAAACTTGTCCCTAATGTCACATGACCTAATATAGTTTAACAACACACATTGTCACACATCAGAAGATAGAAACCAGTGTCAGATTAAATATCCACAGCAGCTACAATCAGTCATTTGTTCAAAATACAAACATCAAACAGCTGATCTGAACCTTTATGTCTCATAAATATCCACAGAGGAACCATATTCTAACAAACACAGTCAAGAGTCCAACAAAAACATCCAAAACTAATTAAAAAAATGATCCATATGTAGTCCAAAACACTTCCAAACCATAACTAATGTTTTATCTATTGCATCATTTAACAGGACCTGCCTCTAATATCCAAGTTTATCTGAATATTTTCATTTATAATATAATTAAACACAAACTGCATGTTATTAAAATGAACAAAACAACAACATTTAATTTACTTTATTAAGAAATTTACTGGAAAATTGAGTGGAAGTTTAAAGAGTTAAAATATTTTTCAATGACCTGCAACTGCGGATTTACTGCGGGCACCCGCTCACTTTGGGTTAGCCTCTGCATCACTTATATATATATATATATATATATATATATATATATATAT
>CM035790.1:38049759-38132259 GCA_020466265.1 Siphamia tubifer
TAAATGACTGCTGTCATTTGGTTCCAGTAGTTTTAGTTTGGACTTTTTCTTTTTCTAAATCTTTTCGACACCTGTACATCAGTTCCATCAACAAAATATTCACTAAAATGACACAAAAAAGTGGAACTTTCCTGAACTTTTAAACTAAAGCATAACATGTCAGCACTGACGCAGGTTAAAGGGTTAATGTCCAGATGTCTACTGGCATCTACTTCCTGTTTGCATTGGTTCCAACTGTCAGGGGGCGTCTGTGACTTAGTTGGTAGAGCAGGTTGGTGGTTCGAATCCCACTCTGTCCTACTCAGTCCGTTGTGTCCTTGGGCAAAGCCGGAACTACTTTGGCTTTGACCAAAATCAGACCAGAACTGGGCTCACAGGACACTGTCGGGGGTAAGTCAGTGTGGGTGCACCAGAGTAAAGGGGCGGAGTCAGAAGAGAGGGGCGGAGTCAGTGTGGGTGCACCAAAGTAAAGAGGCGGAGTTCGAAGAGAGGGGCGGAGTCAGTGTGGGTGCACCAGAGTAAAGAGGCGGAGTCCGAAGAGAGGGGCGGAGTCAGTGTGGGTGCACCAGAGTAAAGAGGCGGAGTCCGAAGAGAGGGGCGGAGTCACTGTGGGTGCACCATAGTAAAGACACTGATGACAAACACATTCATCTGAAAAATACTGAACTGTCCCTTTAAATGCTAACTAGCTCACTAGCTAACCCTTTCAAGTAAACAGCTCTATTTAAACAGGCTTCATCTTAAACAGATATTTTTAAATATATGACAACTGCAGTATTGACAGTTACACAGTTTAAAATATTACACAGGTCACAGATAAATAACTTTATCAAAAGTCAAAGTATTTTATTTGTCTTCTTTGGACAAATGGTTCTGCTGCAGACGGGACATTCCACTCACCCTCCCACTTCTTACATTCATACCCACAATAAATACAGTAATTAACATACATTAATAAAAACATATACAATTAATAATGCATATACAATAAAAGCCTAAAAAATGATAATATTAATAACAACAACAATAACAAGTCAACAGCCAAATAAAACAAAACACATGTGGTCAAGTCCCCACGACATCTTTAATGTTTATTAATGTGTGTGATTGACAGTGGGATGAATGAGTGGTTGTATCTGTTGGTTTTGCAGTTTAATAAAACATATTCTGTATTTAACACATGTGATACGTCTGTTAAAATATTGTTTGTGTTTAAAAAGAGACGATTGATTCAGAAGATTAAAGTCCAGGTGACTGACCTATATATATAATATAATATAAAAGTATAAAAACACACTCAACACTTTACCTGTTTATAGCTGCTGGTTTGTATTTGGACATAGGAGTTATATTTATTATTCTTTTTATTTTTTTATAATTCTAACCCTGACCTACTTGTACAGTTTCATCGTACTCTATCCTATTCTTACATTTTTTTTACCTATAGTATTTAACCCTTGTACGGTCCTTCGGGTCAAAGAGACCCGGTGGTTCACAAATGTACCTTTTTATACGTACTGTAGGATGCCATTGCTTACTACTGAAAACAGTAATATATCCTTGGGGGGTATGGAACTATGGAACTGAACTTTGGAATCTGGGTTTTTAAGACCCGATTGTAGGACACAGCCAGTGTGCCTTTTACGAAGGACCGCACAAGGGTTAACTCCTTTATTACATCATATTTATATCTGTACACGTCTTTGCACATCTGCCAAAGTACATGTGCACTCAGGCATGTGACAAATAAAAACTTGAAACTTGAAAAATCTACCTCAAGTGCTGTGATTGGCTGGAGCCGCTGGGGGGCGGGGAGTGCATTTCAGGCACAGCTGCCTTGGACGGTTTGGTTGAGGGTTTGAAACCACTTTAAGTTTATGAAGCAGCAGCTCGACACAATCAACAAACTAAAGCCCACGGCCGAATATGTGCGACATCGACCACAAATATGTGTTGTCATGGCAACCGCACCAAAGGTTTCCATGTCATGTCATTATTACATGTTTTAATTAGATTAATCACAGTGTTATTTTCAATTAATTTTAATTAGTCATGATCAAAACACTTTTTTTATTCAAATTTTCCACAAAATATTCAAAAATATACCAACAAACCAAAAAAGATAAACAAAACGTATTAAAATGAAATAAGTCACAAAAAAATAAGCAAAAAGAATCCCCCCCCAAGATCAAAAACAAACACAAATGTAATTATGTTAAATTCCACAGATGCAAAAAAAATGAAACTCACAAAAATGTTAAAATATGTAAAAAGATTATGTTAAAAAAAACAGATGTTAAAATGTGTTTACTTCATCCATTTAACCTTTAATTTTGCCATTTTACCCTTAAACCCTTAAATAACCCTTTAAACCTTAATGTAACCATTTAACCCTTAAGTTAACTCTTTAGTTCAGGTAAAGGTTAATATTCTGACCCTTTAACCCCAGATAGGTCTGCAGTGATTGACCTGAAAATACACTTTAAGTTAAAGGCTTTTTTAAAATGTATTTAAGTGTCAATAAAAATTTATGTTGATAAATGATGTTAGATGGAATTTTTTTAGAGGTAAAAACTCACAAAAATGTTAAAATATGGAGGAAAATATTCGGATGTTTTCAAACAGATGATAAAAAACATAGAAATGTGTTATATGTGTTTAAAAAAGATATTTAAGCACAAACAGATGAAGATAAAGATGTTTTAAGGATATATATATATATATATATATATATATATATATATATATATATATATATATATATATATATATATATATATATATATATATATATATATATATATATTTGAAGAACTGATAATAAAAAACTGTGTTTTTTTTGGTTCATTCAGTTCATTATTTTACAGTTTAAAATAAAAAAACTGTTTTTTTTATCAAATGTGTAAAAATTAAACTGAAACAACACGAGTTAAACCTTGTGTTTGTTATGTAAAGATCAGTGGAAAGTGTGGACAGATGGTCTGAACACTCAAACTGGAATTAATGATGACCCGCCTCACCCCTCACCCCTCCCACTACACACCCAGCTGCATCATGGGTAATCTGTTGTGTCAGGTCAGAGACGTTCTGAGCTCAAATGTTAAATGTTTGAAAAGTTTGGAGAAAAAGACACGTTCAAGTGTAAAAAAAAATGATCCAAAAGAAGCAACAAGCTCTTTGCTAAGCCCCGCCCCCTTAGTTACTGTTGCTACATCTGACCTTTGGACCTGCTGGTTCTTCCATAAACACACATTCATTCTTCTTCGTTTTTCAGATGATTGTTAGTAAAGTTTTCATCTACAGCTGTAAAAGTATTAAAATAAAAACTAAATGTAGACAAATAAATAAATAAGTAACTAAAAGAAGAAAAAAAAAGATTGATGAGGTGAACCCCCCCAGTAGGTGAACCCCCCCAGTATGACTGAGGTCAAATCTATTAGAATCACAGTGTGTTTGTATATGTGTGTAGAATGTCTTTATTGTCATTATAAAAGTACAAAGAAAATTATGTTTTACAATAGAAATAGTATCTATTAATACTATCTATTAATACTATCTATTAACACTATCTATTAATACTATCTATTAATACTATCTATTAATACTATCTATTAATACTATCTATTAACACTATCTATTAATACTATCTATTAATACTATCTATTAATACTATCTATTAATACTATCTATTAATACTATCTATTAATACTATCTATTAACACTATCTATTAATACTATCTGTTAATACTATCTATTAATACTATCTATTAATACTATCTATTAATACTATCTATTAATACTATCTATTAACACTATCTATTAATACTATCTGTTAATACTATCTATTAACACTATCTATTAATACTATCTATTAACACTATCTATTAATACTATCTATTAACACTATCTATTAATACTATCTATTAATACTATCTATTAACACTATCTATTAATACTATCTATTAATACTATCTATTAACACTATCTATTAACACTATCTATTAATACTATCTATTAACACTATCTATTAATACTATCTATTAATACTATCTATTAACACTATCTATTAATACTATCTATTAACACTATCTATTAACACTATCTATTAATACTATCTGTTAATACTATCTATTAATACTATCTATTAATACTATCTATTAACACTATCTATTAATACTATCTATTAATACTATCTATTAATACTATCTATTAACACTATCTATTAACACTATCTATTAATACTATCTATTAACACTATCTATTAATACTATCTATTAACACTATCTATTAATACTATCTATTAATACTATCTATTAACACTATCTATTAATACTATCTATTAATACTATCTATTAACACTATCTATTAACACTATCTATTAATACTATCTATTAACACTATCTATTAATACTATCTATTAATACTATCTATTAACACTATCTATTAATACTATCTATTAATACTATTTATTAATACTATTTATTAATACTCTAAATATATTTAGAGTATTATCAGTGTGTGTGTGTCCACACAGACATATCATACTATAACTCAATAAATACTGCAGATATCACCATAAAATTACATGTTCATATACATATAACTAATGTGCATCAGATGCATTGACCCACTTGAGTAAAGGTCAAAGGTCAAGGTCACAATTAACTAAAAGGTTAAAATGACATTATGGGTTCTAATGCCAGAACAGAGGGTCACAGAACTTTCAAATTGGTACCAAACGATGCAGGATGAAGATTTATACAATTGTCATAATCTCATCTCATCATTGTCCAAATTAACTAACAGTGTAACACTGTTAGTGTCAAACATAGACATATCATGCTATAACTTAATCAATACTGGATATATTATCATAATATTACACACACTGACACATATATACATATAATGAAATTATCAATATTGCAAAAGGTCAAAGGTCAAGGTTGCATTTAGCAGAAAGGTCAAAATCACATTATTGGCTCTAATTCAAGAACAGGTTGTCATAGAAACTGGAGATTAAACATTCTGTGAATATGACTTTTATTGGTGGTTCCCAGTGTTTGTTTTTCCATAGATGGGTTCAAATGACTCTGGGTGTTAAAGGTCACTGACCCCTGGTATAAAAGGTCTAATGTACAGATGAACATTAAGTGTAAACATCTTAATTTAAACCTGTTTCCAGACGTGTACCTGCTTCAAACTTTCACTTCCACCTCGTTGACGTTCCTTCCATTTGTCGTTACATTTCAGTTTTAATCGTTTTAAAGCAGCAGATGTTTTGTGGAAACAGTTAAAACTCCACATCTGTCATTTTCTGAATCTAATGGATGTTTGTATAATGGGTCAAAGCTCTCTGGTTCTCGGGTTGGGGAGGTCAAAGGTCACAAACACAAAGAACATCCAGGTCTTTCTGACGTTCCTCTGAAGTGTTGGAGGAACACCAGGTTTTTCTGTGTTCCTGATCTAATGACCTTTGACCTTTGACCTCAGGTCCCTGAAGGCAACACGGTGCTAATCCTGACTCGTAGCCGTTTGTGTTGAGACGTTAACGCTTTCACGTCCCGACGACAATGAAACTGAGCCACAGAAAAAAAACACTTTTCATCAACATCTGTAAAAATAGTCAAATAAAAAAAAAACACTCACAACAGACTGACTGGGACAGAGTGGGAATAGAACCGTCAACCCTTCAGTTATTAGACGGTCCCCTCTACCAACTGAGCCATGACTGCCCTTTAACCCAAGGTGTCAAACATGTGGCCCGGGGTCCAAAAGTGGACCGCCAGAAGCTCCAGACCGGCCCATGGGAGGAATGTGTCAAATATAAAAACTCAGTGGATTCGTCCGCCATGAAAAACTGGGTATTTTTTTTTTGTTTTTTTTTGTTTTTATTTTTTAGTCCAGAAGGGTTAGTGATGCTTTCTGGTCTGCAACGCATTCGTGGGTGAAACTAAACCAATTATAAAACAGTTTAAGCTCAGGTCATGTGTCCAAATAAAGCCTCTTCCACTTCCACATACATGTCCTTAGAAACCACCGCTCCCCTCTGACACAGCCATCCATTTATTTGTTTGTTTGTTTGTTTGTTGGTTTGTGTACAACATAACTCGAAAAGTTATGAATGGATTTTACTCACACGTACAGGGTACGGTGCTTAATGGGGAGATCAATAGAATAGAAGGTGAGTCTGTGTGACTAAGTGTGATCAGATATTTAGTCTGAACCCCACCCCCACCCCCTCCCCCCTCCGTTTTGTGCGTCTGTGTGTAGGGGCAGTAATAAATCAAATAAGTAACAAAATGAACAAAAACTGCCAAAGTCATCAGTAAAATAAACAAAAATTAATATTAAACCATCAAAATAATATGTAACATGAACAAAGTACGACACTAACAGAACACAACTGAAGGAAAAATAAGAAAATAAAGAACAAAACGTAGAAAAATTATGCAAAAATAAGCAACAACATCAACAGAAACTAATAAATATTCACAAAATAACAAATAATATGAAAAAATTGGTGACCATTCTTCATGGTAACTCTGGGTGACCTATCGCCATGGTAACTCTGGGTGACCTATCGCCATGGTAACTCTGGGTGACCTATCGCCATGGTAACTCTGGGTGACCTATCGCCATGGTAACTCTGGGTGACCTATCGCCATGGTAACTCTGGGTGATCTATCGCCATGGTAACTCTGGGTGATCTATCGCCATGGTAACTCTGGGTGATCTATCGCCATGGTAACTCTGGGTGATCTATCAGATTCCAAAAGGACAAAAGTGGAAAAGTGTTTTTCAGTGGAATGACTCCTTTTAACATGACTCAAACAGACGCTGCTTCAGTTTCAGTTCCACTTATATAAGAGTGTGAGCGTGTGTCGTCGTCACTCTGAGCCTTTGTCTGCAGCGTCACATGATCAGCTGTCACCCACATGTGGACAAACAGGTACTTTTATTTCCACATACAGGTACTTTTATTTCCACAAACAGGTACTTTTATTTCCACATACAGGTACTTTTATTTCCACAAACAGGTACTTTTATTTCCACATACAGGTACTTTTATTTCCACATACAGGTACTTTTATTTCCACATACAGGTACTTTTATTTCCACAAACAGGTACTTTTATTTCCACAAACAGGTACTTTTATTTCCACAAACAGGTACTTTTATTTCCACATACAGGTACTTTTATTTCCACAAACAGGTACTTTTCAACAACACATGTTGAATAAACCTACAGGTGTGATGTGAGAGCAGAGAATACATTATGAGAAGCTGAAAATGCTTTTAGTTGTAATGAAATCACTCAGAAACATCTAATCATAAGTTCAACATCCCTCAATATTTGATTTTCAGTCGAATTTTCTAAAATAAACATCGAAAATAGAGGGAAAAGTCTAAAATTTTTTCACAATTCCTTATTGACTCAATAGTTTGACTTTCTTACTATTGAATATTTAATTAAATCTTGTTAGATTTTGTAAATATATGACCTTTATCTGAGTAAAAAACTATTTTTATGTTGTTACAGGAAAGAAAAAGAGACTTAAATCTTAATTTTTGTGATAATTAACAGTGTTTGACGTCCTATGGACAGATATAATTAAACTTTTATACTTTTAAATGTAGTTAAATTATCAGTATTTTATTGATATTATGGTAACACTTCCATGACTCCAGATTGGTCAGACTTACACTTTTCTTACTGTTGATGTTAAAAATTATTTTATTTAAATAAAAATAAAAATGACCAATGCAATCTATTGGACAAATCTAATATTTAAATAAATAACAATAAATAAATGAAGAAAAAAAATCGGAGAAATGGACAAACATTAAAATTGAACCAGAAGAGCTTTATAATTTACTTACATTACTTACTTATTACTTAACTAATTTCCGCTAATTGTATTTTATTCGACTTGCATGCCCGTATGTTTCAACTATCTGTTTCTATCTATCTATCTATCTATCTATCTATCTATCTATCTATCTATCTATCTATCTATCTATCTATCTATCTATCTATCTATCTATCTATCTATCTATCTATCTATCTATCTATCTATCTATCTATCTATCTATCTATCTATCTATCTATCTATCTATCTATCTATCTATCTATCTATCTAATTTCTGCACAAAACAACAAAACAAAACACTTTATGGAGGAAATGATAGAAAAACAACACATATTTTACGTATTTGAAAAACAAATGGAGGTGGGTCTGGCTGAAGGAAACAGGAGATGATGGGAAGCTGTTCAGTTCATGGTGCAAAAAATTCAATATTCCTGGTGCTTGTACTTGTGATCAACAACAGAAGGGCAGTTATGACAGGCCTCCACAAAGGCAGCTCCCTCTGGTGTTTTCTTCTTGTAATTACACCTACACCTCTAAAGTCTTGTCTCTGTCACATTCTGAACCATAATCTCCTCAAAAATTCTAAATCTGCCCATTATTATTTGGGTTGAGGCTGTGGCCTAAACAAACTAATCAAGTGAACAATGAAGGTAAGATAATTCAGACCATGTGGTTTTGATTTGATTTGAATGATTTATTTCGAACATGTGCAAAGTGCAACAATAATCAATACAACAATAATAATAATAATAACAATGACATGTCCGAAAAGGAGTAGGATGAAGCATAAGTTTATTTAATTCTACCCCTTCTTCACTTCCCCAATAACCTAAATTCATCTTATAGTAATATAGTGCATAGTACAAAAATGATGATAAATAAAATAATAACAATACCAATAATCAATAACTGAAGTACTAAACATAGACATATATACAAAAAAAACAACTAAAAACAAATGAGCAGATAGGAAAGTAGGTAACAAATAGAGTTTTTTTGATGTTGTTGTTTATTTTTTTATTTTTTCCTCCCTTCTTCTTTTTTTCCCTTTCTTTTTTCTTCCTTTTTTTTCTTTCCTTTTTCTAAGTTGTCTGCATTTTGTTCTTATTTTTTATTTTATTTTATTTTTCTATTCATTCACTTATTTTATTCATGTATTTATTCATTTATTTATTTCTTATATCTTTTAACCCCACAGAGGGGTACAGGGGGGATACTTGATCAGATGTCTTATCTGTAAAAAGTTTAGTCAGATCAGAATCAGAATCCTTTTATTGTCATTGTCCCATTTGAGAACAACGAAATTTAAAATAGACCAACTCAAAAAGGATGACTTTTTTTTATCCCTGTAAAAGACACTGAAATATATATATATATATATATATATATATATATATATATATATATATATATATATATATATATATATATATATATATATATATATATATTTAACTGTTATTTAACCAGAAAAATCTCTTTTCCGAGAGTGTCCTGGACAAGATGGGCAGCAATACAATAGTTACAGACATTCATTCATAAAACAAAACAAACCATCATTATAACACGGTGCACAACGTCAAGCCAAACCTTTGCTAATAAACAAACAAAAAAGTACATTAAACACAAAGTGTTGTGTTTAATGTACTTGCACATCAAACAAAACATCTGCAACCAGACTACTAAAACATACAACTTTATCTAATCTAATCAGGTCTAAACTGAATTAAATAATTATTTTGTACTGATTAACAATGTTTGTCATATAAATATATATGTTTGTTAAATCTAATCTGAGGTCATAAAACTATTGACTCATTTACTTTAATAGAGGCTATCTATTACTGTAGATTTTTCTTCCTGTTGTCATTGTCACGCCCCTCCAGAGAAATACCATCTTCCTAACTTCTGATTGGACACTTTACCGGTGTTCTCACTTATGATTGGCTAAGGCTGCCGTCACTCCGTATCTCCCCACCCTTTGGTCATTGGAGCTGAGTCTGTAATCATATTTTGCGTTGCAGCGGCGCAGCGGGCGGCGGCGTTTGCGGCTATCGGCAGGAGTTTGCTTGCTTTTTAGGTTTTTTTTGTTTGTCCTGACTGCCGCCGGTTCTTATGGATATCTGTATGTGAAAGCCGGGGGTGTGAGCAGTATTTGCCGCATAATGGTATTAAGAAAAAGACTAAAACTGTGCCTTTTCAGCTTGAGAACGCGAGCTGCCGGTGCCTTGTAGCTGTAGTGAAAGTTAGCATAAAGAGGCTAATGCTAGGCCTTCCGTTAGCTTCGGTTTGTCAGGACACTTTATTGTTTTATTCCTCTTTTTAGGACACTTTGTTGTTTTATTCTTCTTTTTCGCCTGTTCTGCTGCTGCTTTTATTTGCTGGGTTTTCTGCTGCTTGTGGTGAATAAGTCAGTGAAATGAAGAGAGTGAACAGCTTCCAGAGGTGGGTAGCAACAAGCTGTTAGCTCATTAATGAATTACAACTAAAAATAATAAATAATATCTAAACATAGTTAATATAATTTAATGATTTCACTAGGATGTTTGACATAATCTGTTGAAATAAAGGGTTGTTTATGCACAGAAGTGCACTTAAGAAGTGTTGTCAAACCAGAAAAACTTGTTGAATTATGGTAGTTTTATCAATAATTGATTATATTAATCAGTTAATATGGGTGTTATGTGAGAATCGATAACCGTATTGGTGCATGTGTGTTTAAATTATGACAAAATGTACTGATTATGGGTTGTTTGTGTAAAGAAATCCTCATGAAAATATCAAACCTTCATGAACATAGACCAGTTTGTCACCTATAGTTTTAACTGGTTATATAATCACAACTGATACGTTTGGCAAATGATCAATACCTATAATATTTATTGATTATTAACCGGTGATTTTTAGTCATTATTTTAATAAAAGATAAAAGGAGAAGGATAGGAAATGTCAAAATAACAAAAGTTGAGTCACGTTAACAGTTCACTTATACTTTCAGAGAAATAAATAATGTAAAATTATTTAGAAAATCATCAGAATTAATATATTTTATTAATAATTTTAGTTGTTTCTTTGTGTTCAAGTATGTCCACATCTGTTGGAATAAAGTGTTGTTTTTGTACAGAAATGCACTTTAGAAGTGTTGTCAAACCAGAAAGACTGGTTGAATTGTGGTTGTTTTTTCAATAATTGATTATATTAATCAGTTAATATGGGTGTTATTCGAGGATCAATAACCATATTGGTGTGTGTGTGTTTAAATTATGACAAAATACACTGATTATGGGTTGTTAATGTAAAGAAATGCCATCAAACATTCATGGATCACAACCACTGCCAACTATAGTTTTAACTGGTTATATAATCACAGGTTTGGTAAATGATCAATACCTATAATATTTATTGATTAAGTGGCGATTTTAGTTATTTTTTTCAGAAAAGATAAAAGAAGAAAGATAGGAAATGTCAAAACAACAAAAGTTTAGTCATGTTAAGAGTTCACTTACAGTTTCAGAGATATAAATACTGTTAATTTATTTTAAAAAATCATCAGAGTTCAGTGTGCAACCCCTGATATGTTGAACGGACATGTGATGTATGTTCTCTTCTGCAAAACCAGGTAAAATCTAATTTAAACAAAACACTAGTATTCAGAGAATGTTTAACCCCGCCCCTATTTTGTGTCAATCTCCGGTTTCTATGACAACCTGTTCTTTAATTAGAGCCAATAATGTGATTTTGACCTTTCTGCTAAATGCCACCTTGACCTTTGACCTTTTGCAATATTGACAATTTTTTATATGTATATATGTGTCAGTGTGTGTAATATTATGATAATATATCCAGTATTGATTAAATTATAGCATGATATGACACTGTTTGACACACAGTGTTACACATGTCACCTTTAACCTCCAGAAAAGGTCAAAATCACAAGATAAAAAACTCAAAATAATGCGATGAAACGTCAAAATAATCAGATAAATGTAAAAATAATGTGATAAAATGTCAAAATATTGCAAAATTGGAAGAAAATTTAAGAAAACATAATAGAATAGGCAGGAAAGATAAGAAAAAATATGCAACAAAGTGAAGTAAAAAATAAAAACCCATAGTTTGTAATAAATAAATAAATAAGCAAAATAACTGAAATTAAGCAAGTAAAAAAGTAAATAAAGAAAAGTAGCAACAAAATGAACAAAAACAAACTAAAGTATAATCAATAAAATGACCAAAAATGAATTAAACAACAACAACAATAATAAGAATAAATGTAATTTCTAATGCACTTTATATTTAACACTCTCAAAATGCTACATAGACAACAGAATAAAATAGTTTAATTTAAAAAATGTAAATTTACAAAGGTATAAAGTCTGAATAAATAATGAAGTTTAAAGTGCTGTGAGTTCAGACCTGAAACACACGCTAACGTTAGCGTAGCTGCGTCTTTTAATCTTAAATCAACAGAAGTGTTTGGTTGTGGATAAGTGCAGGTCAAAGGTCGTCCTTAATGACTGCGGTTTATGTTTGTGTCGTAGGTTCATGAACAGACGAGCCTCTGCCAACTGCCGCTACCAGCCCACATGCTACGAACACGCCGCTAACTGCTACACCCACGCTGTGAGTGGACACGCCCACTTTTGAAAAAAAAAACTGATGTTCAGCGCTTTTGTTCAATTTGATCCTTATTTTATTCACTTTTTTTATTCTTATATTAGTTTTTATTCATTTTGATGCTTATTTTCTTGAGCTTTGTTCATTTTGTTGGTCCTTAAGTAAATTTTTTGTCATTTTGATGCTTGTTTTGTACTTTTTTTGTTTGTGGCCATTTTGGTTCAGTTTTGTCCATTTTATGTTTGTTTGTTTTTTTGTCCCTTTTTGTTTCTAATGGTAAATTTCTTTTGTTCATTTTTATGCTTATTTTCACCAGTTTTGGTCTTTTTTATTGTTATTTTCATTTTTCTTCATTTTAATGCTGGTTTTGTTCAGTTTCATCCATTTTTTATGTTTATTTCTGCTTATTTTGTGGCTTATTTACTATTACTTGACAAATAGGAAACTTGGCATAAGCTTCAAAATGATGTCATGACCTTTGACCTTAAAATATCAAAGCCATACTCTTCCTGTTGTCCACACACTTTACAGGGAATGTTCTGGATAATGTAGACAGAGGAAGTGTTACTAACTTATCCTTCTTTGGGTCTTCAGTTCCTGATCGCACCAGCCTTCGTGGGGATGGCGCTGCTTCACCGTCTGTCCGACAACCGCTGGGAGACCATCACGGCGTGGGTCTACGGCCTGGGGCTGTGCGCACTGTTCCTGGTGTCCACCGTCTTCCACATCATCACCTGGAAGAAAAGCCACATGAGGTGACCACACAATACAAGGCTTATTTTATTCACTTTTCTCTTTTTTCTCTTTATTGTTTTTATTTTGATGATTTTCTTCAGTTTTGTCCTTTTTTTTTTTTTGCTTTTTATACTCGTGGTTCATTTTGCTGCTTTTTTTCAGTTTTTTTTATTCATTTTAGTGTTTGTTTCATTCAGTTTTAGCCTTTTTGGTATATTATATTCATTTTTTTTTTTTTTATTTTAATACTTGTACAATTTTAGCATTTTTTTTTTATTTTATGTACGTTTTTGTTAATTTTGGTGCTTGTTTTGTTCACATTTACCCAGTTTTTGGTTCGTTTTATTCATTTTGGTGTTTGTTTCACCCAGTTGTAGAATTTTTTTGGTATATTATATACATTTTTGTTCATTTTAATACATAGTTTGTCCAGTTTTACAAATTTTTTTGGCATATTATATACATTTTTGTTCATTTTAATACATAGTTTGTCCAGTTTTACAAATTTTTTTGGCATATTATATACATTTTTGTTCATTTTAATACATAGTTTGTCCAGTTTTACAAATGTTTTTGGCATATTATATACATTTTTGTTCATTTTAATACATAGTTTGTACAGTTTTAGCAATTTTTTGGTATATTATCATTTTTGTTCATTTTTAATTCTCATTTTGTCCAGTTTTACCAATTTTTTTGGTATTTTATGTTCATTTTTGTTAACTTTTGTGTTTGTTTTATTGAGTTTTATGCATTTGCCCCCCCTTCTTTGAGTCACTTTTACCCTCTTACCCTCATCTCAGGCTTAAATGATGTGTTTCCTGTGGTTCCAGGGCCGTTGAACACTGTTTCCACATGTGCGACAGGGTGGTCATCTACTTCTTCATCGCTGCTTCCTACACTCCGTGGTGAGTTTAATGAGGCGCTCAGTCCTGGGGGGTGTTTTCTCTGAACGCAAACACTCAGTGCATGGTTGTTTTTCAGGTTGAACCTCCGTGAACTGGGCCCTTTAGCCGCTCACATGCGCTGGTTTGTGTGGTTGATGGCGGCTGCAGGGACCGTCTACGTCTTCAACTACCACGAAAAGTCAGTTTTCGTCAGAGCACAGTCCGCCTTTCTGCACATACGCCTCATTTACTGATGGATAAATGAAAAAATACCCATTGTGTCATTTATGCTAAGTTTTCTTTGTTAATTTACTTATTTTTGTCTTGTTTTCTTTTGGTCATTTTGAGATTTTTTTTTTTTGGTTGAATTTTGTCATTTTTTTTATGTTTATCTTGTTCAGTTTTGTCAAATGTTTTTGTTTCTTTTGGTCATTTTGATTAATGGCCATGTATATTTTCGTTAAAGCTCAGACTAAATTCAAAGCTTGTTCTATCAGAAATGGAGAAAACTGAAGAAAATCTGCCTTTGTTTTGGTTTTTAATCAAATCTATTATTTCTAGTTATTATAGTTTATTATTTCTGTCTTTTTATTCTGATATATTTATAATATGTGACCCACCACCACGAAACCAGGCATAAGTGGCGCTGAGCCGTTCAGAGCTACAGCCAAATTTAGGCTGGAAGGTGATTTGTTATTAGTGTTTACACCTTATCAAAAAACGGTACCTTAACACCTCTATGTTCACTTCCTGTGGTCATTACATTGAAATCCAATCAATAAAGGTGTTTATTGAGTCAATTATTTAAGCGGCGACAAAAGTTCAGGTATTGCTGAGCAAAGACAAAGACGACTTCCACCTCTTTTCGCCGAACAAAACGATCTCCGTTCCGTGGGTAAACACCCAAGTGTTTGGTACGAGGTAAAAGCTTATATTGAATGTTCTGTCCAATGGTGTAAGCCAAATGATTATAATACGTCACACTTCTGTCCTATTATTATAATATATAAAACTTCTGTGACATGTCCATCAGAGTGTCCTTTAACATCTGTCAACAATTTGTGTCAATCGGATACAAATTATTATGCGTTGCTAAGGACTTCCTACCCCAAAACAGTCCAAAACTTTAACGGACAATATCTAAAAATATGCAAATTGTAAAATATGTCCAAATGTGGATATTAAAATGACCATAACTTTGGTTCTACTTGTGATAGAAACATCATTTTTTCACCATCTTAAACCTTAGTTTCCACTCTACCAAGATACACACATAACTCTGTTTGGATTTACACACACTTATGACTGGTTTACTGGTGGTGGGTCACATATTTATAATATTTGCTGGTTTTGTGCTGAATTATTTGTACGGTTAATGAAACTTTGCCTGGTTTCTGTGTTTTCAGGTATAAACTGGTGGAATTGGCCTTTTATTTAACCATGGGTTTCTTTCCTGCATCCGTCGTCACATCGATGGTAACGTGTTCATTTACTTTTTTTAAAATGTTTTATTAACTGATGTCAAATCACCTCAACATTTGTTCATTGAAGGCGTTCAGTTTGTATTTTTGCCCGTTTTTGGATATTTTATCACATTTTTTTGTCTTTTTTAAAATTTTTATTTTTTGAATGTTTTGGGTTTTTCATCAGCTTTTTTTCCACATAGATTTTTTTTGGTCAGTTTTAGTGGATTTTTGCAGGTGTTGTATTCTGTATTTTCGAGACTATAAAGTGGTTTAAGTGAAGTCAACATTTTCATAATTTTTTCCGAACATACGCCCATAGTTTTGATGTTTTTTTTTTTTTTGTCTTTTTTTTTTTTTTTTTCTGCTCAGTCAAACACCGAGGGTCTTCATGAACTGGCGTGCGGCGGACTCATCTACTGCCTCGGCGTCGTCTTCTTCAAGAGCGACGGCATCATCCCTTTCGCCCACGCCATCTGGCACGTGTTTGTGGCGCTGGCGGCGGCCGTGCACTATTACGCCATCTGGAAGTACCTCTACCGGAACCGTGGTGACGGCGACAACCACGCCCTCCTCCTCAACTCGTGACCAACAACGCGTCCACGGAGACGACGACAACGTTTACCACAAATGTGATCACAAAATTGTTTACGCTTTTCTACAGCGACAGAGAGCGACGGGTTTTTTGTTTTTTTTCCCCAGTGTTTCCCAGAGTAAAAGAAAAAGCTATTTTCAAAACAGTTTTTTACCCAATAAAAAAAAAAAAAACAAAAAACCTTTTGAGCGACGAAGGAGTTCGGACGTTTCTGTTTTTTTTCTGTTTTTTTTTTTTCCTAATAACCTCGGCACATCCGAAGCCCATTCCAGGGTTCCACTCCAGGATTTTCTATCAACTACACATTCCAGGCGACGGAGGGTTTCGTACAGTTCAGTCGGCGATCGAGGTGCTAATGCTAACCTGCCGAGTTCTTAATTGTAATTTTATTTTTTTCCGTTGTTTTTGACCCAGTTCGGGTGGACAAAAAAAAAAAAAATGGACAGTGTTGTTTCCTCTCCTGCGTCAGTTTGAATCCAGGTTCCGTCTGTTTCACTGTGCTTTTTAGTTTTTTTTTCCCGCTCGGATCTGGACACACAGTCGTCAGGGGAAGTATTTGGCTCCGCCTCCCAGTGGGCGGAGCAATGGCAGCACCGGAAAATGAAATAAAATAAGACGCCACATTTCTGGAAACCACGGATCAAATCTGAACCAAAAAGTGTTAATGATCAGCGACGAAAAACAGCCGGAGACACCTGTGATACGATTGGACGGTTAATTCTGTGATGTCCCGCCCCCACAGAACGTCCTGTAATAGGATTGGATGGTTAACCCTCTTATGTCCCGCCCCCACAGAATTACCTTTATGATCAAAAATGAACCAAAACATTTGGTAAAGTGATAAAACAAAGAAGAAAATTATACATATTACAAAAAAAATTTTTTTAAAGAATACTGCATAAACATTTTCATCATGTAATTAAACTTTTTCACAAGAAAATAAAGTTTAGAAAAATAAAAATGAACCAAAAATTTTTAATGATCAGTGATGAAAATGGACAGACCACCTGTAATACGATTGGACGGTTAATCCTGTGATGTCCCGCCCCCACAGAATGACCTTTATGACCAAAAATGAACAAAGAAAAGGTCATGAGTAAAGTGATAAAACATATGACTTTTTCTTTTTTTTGCAATATAAGTTTTTTTAATTTAAACTAGTACGGTACAAGGTTTATATGGTACAACATACATGTCATAAAATACAGTCTGAAAATAAATGTACAAATAGAAGGTGGATATTAAAGTAAATAAAATAATCCAAAATAAAAAACAAAATGTGAAGTATGCTGGTTAAATCAAATGTCAAAAATCATTTACAGATGTAAGTTTGGAATAAATTAATCATGAAAATAAAAATTATTTTAGTCACATGTATTCAGATCAGTTTAATTAAACACAAGCAGAAAATACTCAGTGTTTGAGACGAGTTAAAAACCAAAAATGCCTGTTGTAATGCGTAATGTGTTTTTTAGAAAATGTCCAACCTTAGAATGTTGAATAAAACAAACTGTTAGATTTGATAATGTTACTGCACAAAGAGTCAGTCCTGTTTTCATTTATTTATTTCATTAAGTTTTATTTTATGTATTCATTTATTTTATTTTACTTTTTATTTTTATTTCATTTTTTCCTTTTTTTTCCTTCTTTTTTTTCATTTATTTTTCAATTCTTTTTCTATTTAATTTTTTCATTTATTTTTTTAGAAGTTTTCTTTTTCTTTTTAATTTTGTTGTTAATATATTTTGTTTATTTCTTACTTTTTTAAATTTAATTATTTTATTTTTTTCATTTTTTTGTACAATTTGTATTTATTCATTTAGTTTATTATTCCATTAAGGTTTTTTTTCTTTTAATGTTCATTTCTTTTTATTGTATTTTGTTATTTTTCAGCCTCCTTCAACAGTTAAACTCATCCTGTGGGCGTCGCTGCCCCCTGGTGGTCCTCCTGTTGATGACACCTCCAGACCATAATATGCACAGAACATTTAAACTTTGGTGCTTCTGATTCAGACCACATGACCTGAAGCCCCACCCATTTTTGTCTGGCCCCAGGTGAGCTGTACTATGAACGTTAACGATGAAAAAGAAATTATTAATTGATCGTGTGTCAATTAAACCAATAGTTACTGATGATTCATCAGATTAACCGATAATTTAAAGCTAATAAGGTGATTTATTTTTTTCGTATAATTATAAAACAAGTATAGAAAATACACCTGAAAGTTATTATTATTATTATTTTATGATATTAATAATGTGAATGCATTTCTATTCAAGTAACAGTATTCAGGGCTTTAGCTAATGCTATGTGTGTAAAATCTTTGCACAAGTTTAATAAAGTAAATACAGATAATGTCTGTCAATCGTAACTTGGTATTGAAATAAAAATCGTAACGGTAAGTTTGCACTCTGACGGGATGTTAATGTGTTCGTGTTCCAACTACATTTGGAGTTGGGCGTCAAAAGAATGTTTTTGGAAATAATTCTGTCAAATCATTGGTGATTAAAAAAAAAAAAACATCTGAAAAACGCACTTTGTGGAGGAAAAAAACCCGCTAAATAATAAAAAATAAACTTTGCGTGTTTGGACTTTTTTTCCAGATTGTGTTCTGGAACGTTTAAATAAAAGTGTTTGTTCTTCCATGTTTTTGTCAAATCTATGAAAGTATGAAAAACCCCAACTGTCGCCTTCGTCCTTTTGAACCAAAGATGTTTCTTGGTCCGTTTTCTCCACGAACTTCCATAAAGGAACCAAATCAGATCCATGGTTTCCAGAACCGTCCTGCCTTCGACCCGGGTTTATTCAAACGCTGACGCGAGCAGGTTTTTAGTTTCCGGTGTTTTAATGTGGACGATGGAACTTCTGCTGGTTCTGCTGTGGGTGGGTCCCACCACTGGGCGGAGCTGTGTTTGGCTCCTCCCACTGAATGAAGCTTCATGTATTAGTTTTGTAAAAAATGGCCTCAGATTGTAAAAGGTTCGTCTGGTGTTTTTGAAAAACAGACAATGGTTTAAACCACTGAGTTTATAATGTTTCTATGTTCTGTTGGTTCTGTTTGTGTCAGTTCTGTTTTATTCTGTTTGTGTTGGTTTTGTGGGGGGGGGGCTTTGTACTTCCTGTTCGTTCTGTTCTGATGCTGCATTGACTCTGATCCTTCGTTGTTTCAGTTTCACCTTTAAAATGTGAAATAAAACCTGATCAAAGAAACGGGAATCTGACGCTTTTCATGTGGAACCAGGGTTAAAGGTGGGCGGGGTCAAACCAGGGGCGTGGCTTGGGCATCATACCAACAATTACAGCTGTTCAGTAACAATAAACATTAACTCTGTTGGATGATAAACACCAGACCAGAGTTGTTTAACAGTTTATAGTGAAACATTTGTGACGTAAATGTTTTATCTTATTGCACCGACAGTAAAACACTCCTGCTTCTTCATACTTTGTGGCACAGACTTCATTTAAACTTTCAAACACAGTCATTTTTGTGGTGTCTTTAGGATGTGATTGTCATGAGGGTGTGATTTACGGTTGTCGATAGAGAACTCAGTAAATCCACCCTGAAAAGACCAAAATCTGACTTTTTATCAGTGGGTGATGTCATCGCTAGAGCACGAGAGAAGAAAAAATTAAGCTGAAAAATGTCTCAATAACTCGTCCTCACGGCAAAACCATAAATAGTAGACAAACAATCTTTTCCACAAATGTTGCCATGGTTGTGAGAATTCAAACAAACCAGGGTTTGAAGATCTAGCTCTTTTTAAAGTGAAATGACAGGAACCTGTTTGGGATGATGTCAGGGATTTCTGTCAATAGACTTCTATTGGAAAAATCATTTCTGTCTCATGTTGAGTTCAGTGTTTTTCAAATTGTTCTAACTCACTTATTTTTCACAGTACACACATAAAAAGTACATGTACTTGTTCCTCACACCCTCCTGTCACTCATCATCAACTTTGTTTTTACTTCCCTCCCTCTCGTCGTCATCCCTCCTTCCACACTTGACCTTCAGACTTAAACCATAAAAACATGAATCATTAAACTTCCTTCTTTTTCTTCAGAATCGACTTCAACTCAAACAAACGGAACAAAATGTGTTCGTTTTAAAACATGGTTTTAAGTTTTTTTTTTCCAGATGGAGTCGATGAAAGCGAACACGTGTAAGTTCACATTTATTTATTTATTTAATTAAACCACAGCACGTGTTATTTTCATATTCAATTATTTAACTTCTGTTTTTATATTTAAAATGTAACCCTTATAAAGTATCTGTTGTTGTTGTTCACTTTGTTTATATTTTTGTCATTTTCACGAATACTAAACTAATATTTTTAACTCTTTAAACTTCCACTCAATTTACTCAATTTTCCAGTAAATTTCTTAATAAAGTAAATTAAATGTTGTTGTTTTGTTCATTTTAATAACATGCAGTTTGTGTTTAATTATATTATAAATGAAAATATTCAGATAAACTTGGATATTAGAGGCAGGTCCTGTTAAATGATGCAATAGATAAAACATTAGTTATGGTTTGGAAGTGTTTTGGACTACATATGGATCATTTTTTAAATTAGTTTTGGATGTTTTTGTTGGACTCTTGACTGTGTTTGTTAGAATATGGTTCCTCTGTGGATATTTATGAGACATAAAGGTTCAGATCAGCTGTTTGATGTTTGTATTTTGAACAAATGACTGATTGTAGCTGCTGTGGATATTTAATCTGACACTGGTTTCTATCTTCTGATGTGTGACAATGTGTGTTGTTAAACTATATTAGGTCATGTGACATTAGGGACAAGTTTGGGTTAGATTAACGTTTATGAGCGACTACTTCAGCCTATATGTGGACCCTTGGAAGTTTAAAGGGTTAAATTAATACATTAATAAAAAGTACTTGTTCAAGTTGACGCTGTTAAACATTTAAAGATGAAAATTTCATTTATTTATCTTGAATATACAAACAAACAAATGCTTTCATATCTCTCTCTCTCTCTCTCTCTCTCTAGATATATATATATATATATATATATATATATATATATATATATATATATATATATATATATATATATATATATATATATATATATATATATACACACACAATCACGTGTCCATTTATATACATACATAACCATAAATTGTAATGACAAACACGTTTATGACCAGCAAAGACAAAAGTCACTGTTGCAAATAAGTGACTGATTAACTGATAATGGACCAATAACCAATAATCTTCAAATTAAAGCAGCTTGTAGATTTTAGAAAATAATCCCCATCAAACATGTTTCCTAAAAGAACCGAAAAAAATTATGGAAATGTAGTTTGTTTTTCTAAATGTAAGCAGATATGTCTGGCATTCTTAAATAAATAAATAAATACATTTATTATTATTATTATTATTAAGAAGAAGAAGAAGAAATGTGCTCTTTTTTTAACTTAAAATGGATTCCATTATGATTTTTTTCAGATTATTTTCCCTAGTTTTAAAGCTGATAAATGATTAACACTAAGAAAACCTGCGATTAAAGTTTTTAAAGGGACAGTTCAGTATTTTATTAAAGGGACAGTTCAGTATTTTATTAAAGGGACAGGTCAGTATTTTATTAAAGGAACAGGTCAGTATTTTATTAAAGGGACAGGTCAGTATTTTATTAAAGGGACAGGTCAGTATTTTATTAAAGGGACAGGTCAGTATTTTATTAAAGGGACAGGTCAGTATTTTATTAAAGGAACAGGTCAGTATTTTATTAAAGGGACAGTTCAGTATTTTATTAAAGGGACAGGTCAGTATTTTATTAAAGGGACAGTTCAGTATTTTATTAAAGGGACAGGTCAGTATTTTATTAAAGGGACAGTTCAGTATTTTATTAAAGGGACAGGTCAGTATTTTATTAAAGGGACAGTTGAGTATTTTTCAGATGAATGTTTGTCATCAGTGTCTTTACTCTGGTGCACCCACACTCACTTACCCCCCACAGTGTCCTGTGAGCCCAGTTCTGGTCCAGTTTTGGTCAAAGCCAAAGTAGTCCCGGCAGGTTTCCTGGGGTCAACAAAATAAAACCTGTTTCTTCTCAAAACAGTATGTGTTGGAATGAGTGATTTATTTACATAACAAAACTGACACAGAATAAAAAGTCACACCTTGTAATTGTTTGTTGCTACTTTACCTCCATAGTTGTGACAGCAGCTGTTGTATGAGTGTGTGTGAAAATGAGGAACTGTAAAGTGCTTTGGGTATAAAATGTACTATATAAATACAGTCCATTTACAGCTCATATTTATGACTTTTTATGTGTATCTACACAGTAACTTACTTTAAGGCCTTTATTTTTTATCTACCTTTTCTATATCCATGTCCCCACCTGGTCCTAAAATGCTGTTTGTTTTCCAGGGGACATGTGCCGTTGGTCCCAGTTAAAGATCGTCCTCCTCGGTGGCAGGAACTCTGGGAAAACCAGCGTGGGGAACATGATCTTAGGCGCAGAAGAGTTTGTCACCAGGGAGACGACATCGTTCTGCCGCAGACTGGGCGTTCAGCGTGGGCGGCGCCTCATGGTGGTGGACGCTCCTGGGTGGTGGTGTGACTCGGGCGTCCGCGACTCGTGTGAGTTGGTGAAGCAGGAGATCATGTGCAGTGTGCCGGCATGCTCGCCCGGTCCCCACGTGCTGCTGGTGGTGGTCAAGGCCGGATCCGCCTTCTCCGAGAAGCGCCGTCTAGCACTGGAGGAGCACGTGGCGCTACTGGGGGAGGGGGCGTGGCTTCACTGCGTGACAGTGTTCACCTTCAAAGACCAGCGCAGACTCATCAAAGCGGAGGAGCTGGTGAAGCGAGGGGGGGCGGGGCTTCGGTGGCTGAGCGACAAATGTGGCGGCAGGTGTCACAGCGTCGTCTTCGGTGATGACGCGCAGCTCGAGGAACTGATGGAGAAGATGGAGACGCTGGTGGTCACCAACGGAAACCAGGAGTTCCAACTGCAGGCACGACTGCAACAGGAAGTGGCTGAGCGCAGGAGGCGGGCAGAGGAGGGGTCGGAGCTAAGGTTAGCCAAAGTCAAAGAACAGCGAGCGCAGATGAGAGGTGAGAGACGCTTAAGGTAGACCAGGTTTACTTTACCGATGTTTACTAAATCTTAACTTACCTCACCTTACAGACAGGTTGCAGCCCATGTCTGACATCAGGATAGTTTTGGTCGGAGCAAAGGCTTCTGGGAAAACATCTACGTTTAACACCATCCTGGGTCGAGTGGACGCTCCCGCACCCAGCCGAACCTCGCGTTGCAGATCGGCAGAAGGCATGGTCTTCGGCAGACGGGTGACAGTAGTGGATACGCCCGGCTGGTGGAGGAACTACCTGGTCCAGGAGACGTCGGCGTGGGAGCGTCGGGAGCTAGTGCTGGGTGCGGCCCTGTGTCCGCCGGGGCCCCACGTCTTCCTGCTGGTGGTGCGCCTGGACCGCGCCTTCACCCGCATCAACCGCAGGACGGCACAGGAACACCTGGAGCTGCTGGGACACGCCGTTTGGCCTCAAGTCCTGCTGGTTTTCAGCTTCGGCGACTGGTTGGGGTCAACGCCCGCCGAGTGTTACCTGGAGACGGAGGGGGCGGAGCTACAGTGGCTGGTGGAGCGATGCAACAACCGCTACCACGTCATTAACAACCGAACCCGCGGCGATGGCTTCCAGGTCTGCCAACTCATCCGCAAGATCGAGGAAACGGTAGCTGGCGGAAACAGGAAGTGGCACTACGAGGTGGAGAGGACAGTGATGGAGGCGCTAGAGATGAGGAAGAGGAGAGAGAGGGAGAGGGCAGTGCTAAGGAGGAAGAAGAGGGAGGAGCAACGGAGGAAGGGTCGCACTCTGACGGGTGAGGAAGTGGGTGGACGACAGATGAGGTTGTTTTTACGACAGTGTTAGACGATGACTGATAAACATATTTGTTTGTTGATTATTTAGTCATTTCTAAAAAATATTTCCTCTATTTTAATTTTGTTGATTATTTAGTCTATTTAAAAAAAGTATTTTGTCTGTTTTTGTTGATTATTTAGTCTTTTGTTTCCTGTTTTACCTTATCTGTTCCTTTGTCGTAAACACTCTCCAGACACTGTCATGTCAGTCTTTTTAATTAATTACATATTTTCAGTTTATCAGTTGTTCTTTGACCTTTGACCCTTGTTCTTTATAACTTCCTGTAACGTTCTCTTCCATAACTTCCTGTCCAGAGAAGCTCCGCCCCCTGTCAGAGCTCCGCCTCTTCCTGGTGGGTGGCAGCAAATCGGGTAAAAGTTCATGTGGAAACACCATCCTGGGCGCCCGCCACTTCCCTGTAGATGCCCAATCCACCGCTGCCTGCGTCCAAAAACAGGGCGGAGTCAACAGACTCATGCTAATGGTGACCGACACACCGGCAGTCTTCTCTGTGACCTCTGACCTCCTGCGACATCCCGGCACCGCCGTCCTCCTGGTGGTGAACGCCAGCGCCGCATTCAGGGACGTCCACATGGAGGCAGTGGAGCAGCAGCTGGAACGGGGCGGTGCCGAGGCGTGGAGGCGGGCCCTGGTTCTCTTCAGCTTTGGGGATTGGCTCGGAGACGTGAGCGTGGAAGAGCGAATCGAGAGCGAAGGTGGAGCGCTGCAGAGGCTGGTGGAGCGCTGCGGAAACAGATACCATGTTGTGGATAATAAACGCATGGACGGAGGCGGAGCTCAGGTGGATGGAGGCGGAGCTCAGGTGGAAGAACTGATGGAGATGATTGAGCAGATGATGGCGGAACACAGGATGGATGACAGTCATGTGACCAGAGGGGCGTGGTCCAGAGCAGATCAGCTGATCCAGGAGAGTGAGTAGAACTTCTTTCCTTAAAGTCATGAATGTTTGTTCATGAAAATGTGTACTTCAGTGTTCTGTACTACACTTGTTAGTACATTTTATTATATTTTTTGTGCATTTTAGTGTATTTTTCTATATTTTACTCTATTTTTGGTGTATTTTAGTGTACTTTAGTGTATTGTAGTATATTTCTTAGTACATTTTTAGTACATTTTACTTCATAGAGAATCCAAAAACTGACATTAAATGCACAAAACACACTAAAATGTCCTAAAAACAGAGTAAAATGTACTAACAAGTACACTAAAGTACACTAAAATTCAATGAAAATAAGAGTAATATAAAAAAATACACTAAAATGAACTAAACTATTTTAAAATATACTAAGAAATATACCACAGTACATTAAAGTACACCTTGTTCGCTAAAGCACATGCAGTATTTGTACTTGACTATAGGTCACGTTGTAAAACAGGAATTTCAACACAGTATAAACAAATCACATGTGGGAAAAGGCAGGTTTTTTTCTTGTGCATGTTTTCCCACATTAGGTCAATTACAGTCGTTCAGCTGCTTTAGTTTAGTTTTCACTGAATCCAGCTCAGATAAAAACGCCTCGTTGGCAGATTCTTCAGAATAAAACAGGAGACTTTGGTCACATTTATACAAATATTTTTGGCAGTTGACGTTGAGTTGAACAGTTACTGGAAACCTTTAGTTTGTTCACACACACAGACGTATGTTTGGGTTCAGTTCCACAAACATCTGATCATATTTACAACATTTATATTTAATCCAGAAGGTTCCTTCAAGTTGATGTTTGCTTTTATATACTTTAGTCTTATTATAATGATTTAAAATCTGAATATTTTAAGGGTTTTTTTTTTAATTTGTTGAAGAAAGACACAGACATGATGAGCAGGGGCGCTGCTAGGGTCTGAGGGGGCTACAAGTAACACCCCCCCACCCCCCCCAGACACACATACACACAGTTGCACACCTGTGGACCAGAACCACACAGGTCTAGCAGGTCCAGGTGGTCTGACATGTTACACCACATAAACATGTTGAGTGTTTTTGTCGTTTGACAGAGACACGACCCACTCTGGAGGGAGTCTAAACGATTTTTGTGTTTTCAGACCCTGACGGCACAGTTGCCATGTGAACGAAAGGCACTTCCGATAAAATATTTCTAGCCACAATCGGTGTAAACGACGCTGAATATAAAAATATCATCTTGTTCTATTTTAAACTCATGAGGTCGGTTTTTGTTTCTTCACAGTTTCTGAAATGGACACGCCTCCTCCAATCAGCTCCAAGGACACGCCTCCTCCAGTCTGGACCTGGACCAAGTTCCTGGACAGACAGGTCCTTGTGTCTCGCTTAGGTTTAGGTGGACCCTGGTGGACTGAGATGGACCAGGTGGACCAGGTGGGCTTCAGAGTGAACTTGCCTCTTTGGTTTGTGTCAGATGATGCTGAAGGTCAAAGGTCAACCCTTAGATGTTCCACAGCTGTTTGGGCTCTACCTCCAGCCCAGACCAGGATGCCCACGGAGGACCAGGTCCACCAGGTCTGGACTCTGAGGAGGTCTGGAGGTCTGAGGGGGTTTCCAGACTCTTCAGGTCTGATGGGGGTTCCAGGGTCTGGAGGTCTGAGGGGGTTTCCAGACTCTTCAGGTCTACAGGACCACCAGGGGGGCACCAGCCTGGAGGAGCTGGAGGCCTTCATTGACTCCTACATTCAGATCTGGGAACAAACCATGGAATCGTGTTCTAGAGAAGAACCTGAGCTGGACCAGATCTGGGACCAACGCGGGGACGAGGTTCTGACAAATATTCGTGAAAAACTGTCAAAGCTGGACGTTCTGGAGGAGATCCAAGTGGATCTGAGAGAACTGAAGGAACGTCTGGAGAACATCCAAGAGTTTAGAGGACCAGGCCTGAAGGATCCACAGAGTCCAGATGGATCCACCAAGACCCAGAGCTACACTCAGATCCCAAAATAAAATCAAACTAGTAAAAGTGGGAAAGGTATTCTAGGCCACGCCACCGCAGTGGTTCTGCTGTGGACGCTTTAATCTGATCCACAACTGGTTTTGTAAATGGTCTGATTGGCCCCCAGTACTACCCCCTAAACCCTTTAAAATTAGAACATATGAACATTTAGTATGAAATGTGTGTTAAAAGAAAAAGAAAATAGAGATTTAGACGTGTGTCTTCACTGACAGAACATTAGAAAGAAAAGAAAGAACGTTCTTTCTTTTCTTTCTAATGTGTGTGTGTGTGTATGTGTGTGTGTGTGTGTGTGTGTGTGCGTGTGCGCATCTGTGTGTGTGTGTGCGTGTGTGTGTGTGTGTGTGTCCAGCAGGTGGAGCTCTTGTTCTAATAAAGACTTTTCTATGGTTAAAATAAAACAATATAAACTCTAGTGTTTTTTAATTTAAACTGAATAAAGCTTTAATTTTATTTCATTATTTGAACAGTTTCAGTGACTTTTTATATTTCACTTCTTTCATGTTTGTTTGAAACAGAAAAACCTGATGATTCTGTAACAGAGACAGAAAAGTTTAAAGCAGTTTATTCTGTTTTTAGAGACTGAATCAGTCTGAGAGGAAATATACTGTAAAAAAATATAAACCTGTAAAAAAAATATAAACCTGTAAAAAATAAATAAACCTGTAAAAATAAATAAACCTGTAAAAATAAATAAACCTGTAAAAATATATAAACCTGTAAAAAGGAAAACCAGTGACACACACATACTGTTATTAAACTAACGTTATTAAACTAATGTTAATAAACTAATGTGTTTAAACTAATGTGATTAAATTAATCATATTAAATTAATCATATTAAACTAATCTAATTAAATAATCTGGTAACATTGTTCAGATCCAATAATCTTTTAATTTTCTATGACTCCCAGCATCGTCATGTTCTGATAAAATCCTACAGTCGTTCGTAAACATTGTGCTTCATCATGTCATTATCCCTCTGCTGTGTTTCCTCTGTTCATATCTTTCTTTTCTCCATCCTGCCCCCCTCCCCCTTCCTCCCCCCTACACCTGCTCCTCCCCCTCCCTCCCCTCTCATTACCAGGACCAGTGAAATGGATCTCCCTTCTCTCTTCCTCCACAGAGGCGGTCGTTCAGGAGACAATTCTCAACCACATCCATCTCCATTAGTGGGACGGTGCAGCCACTGGCTCAACCCCCCCTCTCCACCCTCACCCTGCCCCAAACCCCGCCCCCCACCTCCCTCCCACCCTGTATTGGGTTTCATTGCCTGCTATTTTTCCAGGTGGGAAAAGAAAGGAGCTGAAACAGATGCAGAAGGATTTAGATTTGAAAGCTTCTGTAAATTCTCTGATACTGCGGCGTCCCCCAGGGCTCACGTCTGGGACACCCCACATAATAATCCACCCTATGTTAAACTTGGTTTAATTCACAGGCAAATTCTGGTGAAATTTGAAATGAGCAAAAATTGGGTAAAATTAATTAAATCAGGAAATGATGAAGAAAATGAAAGAATTTAACAGAAAAATAAAAGTAATTATGTAGATAAATAAATGTTGTTATTTAAGCTTATTATGATATTATTTAATATCTCGTCTCGTCACCTGAACCCACTTTATCCTCACTAGGGTCACAGGGGTCACTGGGGTCTAATCCAGCTCCAGCAGGTGAAGGTGGGGTCAGAGGTCATCGTGTATGAGTCTCCAGTTCATCTCAGGACTGAACATATATAAACAAACAATCACTGTCACATTCACACCTATGGGTGATTTAGGTTAACTAGTTAACTAGTTAACCAGTTAACCAGTTAACTTATCAGTGCATGTGTTTGGATGGTGGGAGGAGCCAGAGTACCTGGAGAAAACCCACACGGACACGAACATGTAAACTCCACACAGAAAGGTCTGGTGTGGGAATAGAACCAACAACCTTCTGTCTGTGAGGCACCAGTGTTAACTACTGCACCATCGGTGTTAACTACTGCACCACCCTGTTAACTACTGCACCACCAGTGTTAACTACTGCACCACCCTGTTAACTACTGCACCACCAGTGTTAACTACTGCACCACCCTGTTAACTACTGCACCACCAGTGTTAACTACTGCACCACCAGTGTTAACTACTGCACCACCCTGTTAACTACTGCACCACCAGTGTTAACTACTGCACCACCCTGTTAACTACTGCACCACCAGTGTTAACTACTGCACCACCAGTGTTAACTACTGCACCACCAGTGTTAACTACTGCACCACCAGTGTTAACTACTGCACCACTGTGACGCCAATTATTTAATATTCTATCATTATTTAAGTTTATTATGTTATTATTTATGCTTATCATATCATTGTGTAATAACACGGATAAGCTGCTGTTCTGTCAAAATAATAATAATAATAATAATAATAATAATAATTTCCCATCAGCCAACATTAACAATAATCTACAAGTTCACTTTATGCCATCAAGATATGTTACATGAATAAAATGAGACACAAATGGTACAAAACTGAAGAAAAATAATAAAATACAATATTAAATATAGAAATATAAAACAAAATAAGGAAGAAATATTAATAAATATTTACAAAATAACTTAACTTAGTTAAAATAAACTAAAAAGAAATATAAACACATAAAAAAATATTTATTATTATTATTTTGTAAATATTTCTAGATTTTTTTTTCATTTTGCTGCTTATTTTGTTTATTTCTTGGCCTTTAAAAATAAATTATTATAATTTTTTTATTCAATTTTGTTCCATTTGTGTCTTACTTTGTTTATGTTTATTGTTATTGTGTTGGTTCATTATGACATAAGATGAAATAATGATATAACCAGTAAAAACAGTAAAAATTGTAAACAAAATAAAAAAACCTGTAAAAACTTTTAAAAAAGGAAAACCAGTGACAGACACACACACACACACACACACATATATATATATATATATATATATATATATATATATATATATATATGTGTGTGTGTGTGTGTGTGTGTTTAAACCAGTAAAAACTATTTAAAAAAAACCTATATACTGTAACTGATGTAATAAGCTTAAATATTAACATAATAAGTTTGAATAACAAGTTAATAAACTTAAATTATAAAATAATATCCTTAAACATTATCATAATAAGCTTAATTTATTTTTTATAATTTTTTTATTTGACTTTTTTATTTATTTATTATATTTAGTTTGTATTCAGTAGTTGCTTTTCCACTGTGGAAAAAAGTGTGCAGTTGTAATTATTTATGAATTATTTTGTGGTTATTTTAATGGATCAGAGTGAGTGTGTGAGTGTGGGTCCATTTAGTCTTGTTAACACCTGGACCAGGACCAGAACAACCACCTGGGTCAGGGGCTAAAACCTCAGGAAATAATTAAAGGAAATAATTTTCAATCTGAGTCAGTTTGTCAGAAGGTCACACTCGTTAAATCATTAACCTGTGACAGGAGACACAAAAGAGGAAAAGAAAAGGAAGTGGAAAAAGCCCGCCACCATCAGAACACTTATGACAGACAGCAAAGGGGGCGGAGCCTCTGGGGAATCAATGGAGTCTGAGTGGGTTTGTGGTTTGACCCTGAATGTGGAAGTGACCTTCAGACCAAGTGTTGGTAGACTTTAATGTGAAGAGAAGAAGACAAGCTTCAAACACATGCTAAACATATGGAGCTTTATGACAGGAAGTGAAGGGGCGGAGCCAAATGACATCTATATTCACAACAATATGAACTAAAAACAGAACAGTAAAATAAGAACACAATAATGTGCAAATAGTACTACTACTATTACTACTACTACTACTACTGTTAATACTACTACTACTATTACTACTACTATTACTACTACTACTACTACTACTGTTAATACTACTACTACTATTACTACTACTACTACTATTACTACTACTACTACTACTACTACTACTACTGTTAATACTACTACTACTATTACTACTACTACTACTATTACTACTACTACTACTACTACTGTTAATACTACTACTACTATTACTACTACTACTACTATTACTACTACTACTACTATTACTACTACTACTACTACTACTACTACTACTACTACTACTGTTAATACTACTACTACTATTACTACTACTACTACTATTACTACTACTACTACTATTACTACTACTACTACTATTAATACTACTATTACTACTACTACTACTACTACTGTTAATACTACTACTACTATTACTACTACTACTACTACTACTACTACTGTTAATACTACTACTACTATTACTACTACTACTACTACTATTAATACTACTACTACTACTACTACTACTACTACTACTACTGTTAATACTACTACTACTATTACTACTACTACTACTACTACTACTATTACTATTAATACTACTACTACTATTAATACTAGTACTACTATTACTACTACTACTACTACTACTACTGTTAATACTACTACTACTATTACTACTACTACTACTACTACTACTATTACTATTAATACTACTACTACTATTAATACTACTACTACTACTACTACTACTACTACTACTACTACTACTGTTAATACTACTACTACTACTACTACTACTACTACTACTACTATTAATACTACTACTACTACTACTACTACTACTACTACTACTACTACTACTGTTAATACTACTACTACTATTACTACTACTACTACTATTACTATTAATACTACTACTACTATTAATACTAGTACTACTATTACTACTACTACTACTACTACTACTGTTAATACTACTACTACTATTACTACTACTATTACTACTACTACTACTACTACTGTTAATACTACTACTACTATTACTACTACTACTACTATTACTACTACTACTACTACTACTACTACTACTACTACTACTACTGTTAATACTACTACTACTATTACTACTACTACTACTACTACTACTACTGTTAATACTACTACTACTATTACTACTACTACTACTACTATTAATACTACTACTACTACTACTACTACTACTACTACTACTGTTAATACTACTACTACTATTACTACTACTACTACTACTACTACTATTACTATTAATACTACTACTACTATTAATACTAGTACTACTATTACTACTACTACTACTACTACTACTGTTAATACTACTACTACTATTACTACTACTATTACTACTACTACTACTACTACTGTTAATACTACTACTACTATTACTACTACTACTACTATTACTACTACTACTACTACTACTACTACTACTACTGTTAATACTACTACTACTATTACTACTACTACTACTACTACTGTTAATACTACTACTACTATTACTACTACTACTACTACTATTAATACTACTACTACTACTACTACTACTACTACTACTACTACTACTACTACTACTGTTAATACTACTACTACTATTACTACTACTACTACTACTACTACTATTACTATTAATACTACTACTACTATTAATACTAGTACTACTATTACTACTACTACTACTACTGTTAATACTACTACTACTATTACTACTACTACTACTACTACTACTATTACTATTAATACTACTACTACTATTAATACTACTACTACTACTACTACTACTACTACTACTACTACTGTTAATACTACTACTACTACTACTACTACTACTACTACTATTAATACTACTACTACTACTACTACTACTACTACTACTACTACTGTTAATACTACTACTACTATTACTACTACTACTACTACTACTACTATTACTATTAATACTACTACTACTATTAATACTAGTACTACTATTACTACTACTACTACTACTACTACTGTTAATACTACTACTACTATTACTACTACTATTACTACTACTACTACTACTACTGTTAATACTACTACTACTATTACTACTACTACTACTATTACTACTACTACTACTACTACTACTACTACTACTACTACTATTACTACTACTACTATTACTACTACTACTACTACTACTACTACTGTTAATACTACTACTACTATTACTACTACTACTACTACTATTAATACTACTACTACTACTACTACTACTGTTAATACTACTACTACTATTACTACTACTACTACTACTACTACTATTACTATTAATACTACTACTACTATTAATACTAGTACTACTATTACTACTACTACTACTACTACTGTTAATACTACTACTACTATTACTACTACTACTACTACTACTACTATTACTATTAATACTACTACTACTATTAATACTACTACTACTACTACTACTACTACTACTGTTAATACTACTACTACTATTACTACTACTACTACTACTACTACTATTACTATTAATACTACTACTACTATTAATACTACTACTACTACTACTACTACTACTACTACTGTTAATACTACTACTACTACTACTACTACTACTACTACTATTAATACTACTACTACTACTACTACTACTACTACTACTACTACTACTGTTAATACTACTACTACTATTACTACTACTACTACTACTACTATTAATACTACTACTACTATTAATACTAGTACTACTATTACTACTACTACTACTACTACTACTGTTAATACTACTACTACTATTACTACTACTATTACTACTACTACTACTACTACTGTTAATACTACTACTACTATTACTACTACTACTACTATTACTACTACTACTACTACTACTACTACTACTACTACTGTTAATACTACTACTACTATTACTACTACTACTACTACTACTACTACTGTTAATACTACTACTACTATTACTACTACTACTACTACTATTAATACTACTACTACTACTACTACTACTACTACTACTGTTAATACTACTACTACTATTACTACTACTACTACTACTACTACTACTGTTAATACTACTACTACTATTACTACTACTACTACTACTATTAATACTACTACTACTACTACTACTACTACTACTACTACTACTGTTAATACTACTACTACTATTACTACTACTACTACTACTACTACTATTAATACTAGTACTACTATTACTATTCAATTCAGTTCAATTTTATTTATAAAGCCCTAAATCACAACAAAGTCGTCTCGGAGAGTTTTACAAAAACACAATCAATACAGAGATACATGAAAAGTGAACCAGACATGTAAATCATCTTCATACCATTGTGGTTGTTTTAATTGTGGTCAGTGTTGTTTGTTCGTTTGGGTCAAACTTTCACCATCAGTGTTTGTTAACGAACCACAAATCACTTTCTTTGGGCCCATGATGAATAATAAAGTTGTAATGAACAACAGTAAAGGTGCTTCTACACTGACCACGATAAGAACTCTGTGACCAATGAGGGTCAAAGACACACCCAAAAGCATCATGGGTAGCTCCTTCCTAGCCAATGGGAGGCCAGCAGGGTGTTGGGAGATAGCCAATGGGAGAGCAGCTCTATCAAATAGTGAATATGATGCTATGCACAAGTGTACAGTACGTACATACAGTAGTGTCGGGGGTTTCGTTTTGTAATTCAGAGACAAAAAGTTTACGTAAAGGCGTTTCATAACTTGGATTATTCGTTAATTGGGCCTTTCATAATTTGAGGTATTACTGTATATTTCATTTAGTTTTATTTTTAGATAAAAACCTTAAAATTCTACAGCAGAAGATGGTGTAATTAAAAAAGTAATATAATGAAATGCAGTAAAGTGAATACTAGAGTCTGTTTTTATATAAGGCCAAACAAAATAATATATGTGGTTCCCATCACATGGAAAAATTGGGTAGGTAGGTGGGTCATCCATATTTTATTTTATTTACAATTTTATATACCCGTCTTCTAAAAAGAAGCTCCAAAACTTCAGATTTAATATCAGTTATTCTTTCCAGCAGTTAGAAAATCAACACATTGCCTCAGATTTTCCATGTACATGTACATGTATATTTACAGAATGTTTTAAGAGAGCATAAATGAATTTTAGATGATTGAAATAAAATCAAATCTGATTTGACATCAACATTTTGTCTTTTATTGATTTTTTTTCAACAAAAATACAGTTTAACTACAAATGTAAATTCTATCCACATCTAAATATTATTTAATGAAATAAAGGCCCCAATATTGAAGTCTTTAGTGGACATATACAGCTATCTATTTACTGTTCAACTTATTTCCTCTTACTAGTGATGCGCGGTTAGGGGGTTTTACAGAAACCCGCCCCGCCCAAACCCAAGACGTGGCTCGGCCCGCCCCGCCCAACCCGCATGATGTCACGTATCGATAAACCCAACCCGCCCGCTATCAAGTATTGATAAACCCAACCCGCCCGCTATCAACCCGCGAGCTTAAATTTGTCTCTAAACTCACATAGTACATTCGCAGCATCTTTACCTTGTGCTTCTAATGTTAAAAGTCATGAAGCATCATTTTTGCCTCCTTTCTAACGTCTCAATATGCACTCCAGCACATAAAATAGACTCCACCCACATCATCACTCTATAAAGCCAACACATACAACGTTTCCGTACAACCTTCGCATCGCCTGTTTTAATCTTCTCCCTGATCAAGTCCCACATTTTCACTCTTATCTCTGAGTGTTCAGGGAGATTTTGGCGCTAATAACAAATAACAAAAAGTTGGGATAAAACAGCATTCAAAACAGGAACTGACGGGCTTGCACATGCGCGAGCCGAGCACGTACGCACGCACACACACACACACACTTCAGCGGGTATTGATCATCCCTGACCCGCCCCACTCGCATCCGCAATATGTATTAATACTGCGACCCACCCCGTGAGACTCGCGGGTCATAGGAGAATTAAGTGTACGAGTAATTGGAAGGAGAGGAGAGACGAGGATGCTACTGTAGGTTAGCGGGGCTCCTTTCCGTTTCATAACACGGCTGTGGAGACTGCTCCATGCACGCACACACCTCTCTATCCTCCCTCATCGGTCTTAACATGGTCTGTAAAGATATGAAGGCAACCCTTTCCTGTAGATGGCAATGCAAAGGATGTGAAAATAACGTGGCTGTTACCCATTCATTCTGACTGGAGCGTGCCGCCTCTCGTGGAATGAAACTGCCGATGTCAATTGAGTTGTCTTTCATCATCATATTTTTTATATGTCGTTGATTATTCTTACTGAGGTTATTTTAAGTTGAAATATTGTATACCTTCAGTCTATCCATATTGTGCCATTTTTGGGAATGTCGTATGGAAAAATGCGGGTATTGATCGTCCCTGACCCGCCCCGCCCGCATCCGCAATATATATTAAATATAACCCGCCCAGCCCGCAATATGTATTAAAAACTGCGACCCAACCCGCCCGCTCCCGCGGGTCACCCGCGGATATCCGCGGGCCAGCGGGTAGCCCGCGCATCACTACCTCTTACCATACTGCTGTTTTGTTACTGGCTTCTTCACATTCCTCACAATCTTGACAGAGCGGGAGTACAGTTTTAAATTTATTTTTTAGCTCTGGAAGAGGATTTGTATTTGGTTCCCCACACCAGGCACACAAGTCTGTGTGACCAAGAGATGCTCCATAAAGATATGAAACCATCTTCCCAATGAATAAACAAACGCTGGTGTTTTTGAAACAAACCAAGTGTGAAGTGAGTGGGAAATTAACACACCATGTACCAAAGATTCATCAAGAGGCCAACAGCCAATCAAAACTGGCGCAGCAATCACATGCATTGAGGGTTGTTTTGATGGACATGGACACCATGTATATGGTCGTCGTTTGTCGCTAGTCATAAATCACGGTGGTCAGACAGGTGACAGATGTTGGTAAACATGAATACGGACTAAATACGGAGAAATAAATTCTCTCATCATCAGTCATTGGGAATTTCGAAGATAAGAGTCGGCAGTCGACCGCTTCATTATATTTAATTTATTTTGACAAACTGATAAAATGTTTACACAGTCGGCATTTTCGTCGTAAAAAAATTGGGTCGGTCGGGTGACTGGAACCACACGTATTATTTTGTTTGGCCTAATCTGACATTATTTCATTATGCACATTTTAAGTTGTTTTTCATAGTAAATGTGATAATTGTTCAAGTCTGTTGTTGCTATGAAATCATGTATTATATATAAGAATGATAATTAATGAACAAATACTGACATTCATGATACTTTTATTGAAAAAAAAATCACACAAAGAAAATATTAGAGGCTTGTTTTAAATGCTATATGAGCAGCTGTAACTGTAATGTTTGGATCAGTGCTGTACTGTCCCCTGGTGGACACTTTTAAACACTTTTGACTTTGTGTCTTTTGTCTCCTCACAGCTGCCGTAGTTCCTTCACATCCTCTAACATGTTTTACAGCAGTCACTATCATCACCATTTGGCCTGAAACTAATATCTGTGTGTAAGTAGAGCATTTTACTGAGATGTTTATTCACTCTGGAAACTTAGTTCAGGTTCTTTGTGTAGTTTCAACCCTGATTATTGTGTAAAAACAGAAACCGCTAACAGCACTAGCATGTCTATGGGTTTTTCAATTTATTTTAGCATCGTGCTAATTTCTACCATTCACATACTTTTATGTGAATCTGTAGGTAACTTTAATATAATTTTCAACCTATTTCACACAGTAATACTAAGCTGTGGTATATTGTGTCGTTGTAGCTACAACTTTTATGTTTATTAAAAATACATTATCAAAATGTAAACTACTAAAAATGCTGGCATGTATATAGAATTTTCAGTGCATTTTAGCATTGCACTAATTACAAGCGCAAAAACATTTTAATTTAAAGCCATGATACATTGTGTCAGCTAATAGTTAGCATGTGTATGAGATTTTCAATGCATCTTTGCATAGCGCTAATTGCTAGCATTCAGATGTGTTTTTTTCTGTAGCTGTAGCAAACTTCAATATAATCTTATGTATGTTTTACATTATACTATGCATGCAGCTATGTGACAGATAATTGTAATATGCAATTCTTTTTTCTAATAGTCACCACAGTAAACATCCAAAACACCAGGTGTTTATTGGAGCTGTTAGCTAAAAGACAGAATAAGTACTTTTAATCATGCATTGCTTTGTGATTCTGCAGCCATTTTTTTCTATAAAATTAATATATATAATGTGTATCGTTCAGTGGGAAATTGTGGTACCTGAATAACAACATTGTAAAGAGGACAAAAAAAGGTGATTTGGATTCATATTGCGTGTACGTGGTTATGTGACAGCGCTGACAGGAAGCTGAGATAATGGAAAAAACAAGAGCAGGAAAGACGAGCAGACAAATGAATACAGACTTACAGAGGTTATAGGACACAGTATAATGCATGGACTCCTGTACGTGGACATGGGGGGGGGGGGGTTCCAGGACATTAGCCGTCAGCTACATATACTGGATGAGTAAACATGACCTTCCCACACAAGGTTATGACCTTTGAGTGCTGTCAATCAGACCAAAAGCATCATGGGATATCTTCAAAAGAAAAGCAGTCAGGTGTCATTTCCATCAGTGAATCACTTTTAATAATGAACAATAACCTCAAAATATGAATTATCTGCAATTAGTCATAAATCATCCTGTATTCTTATAACAATGGGACATTTAGTCATTAGTTTTAACACAATATTTTATACACTTTTACAGATAAAGTTAATGTTCATAGATATACATAATGTTAATGTACTATACGCTGAGTATAATATATATATATATGTGTATATATGTGTATATATGTGTATATATATATATATATATATATGTATATATGTGTATATATATATATATATATATATGTGTATATATATATATATATATATATATGTATATATATATATATGTATATATGTGTATATATATATATATATATATATATATATATATATTATATATATATATATATATATATATATATATGTGTATATGTGTATATATATATATATGTGTATATATATATATATATATATATGTGTATATGTGTATATATATATATATATATATATATGTGTATATATATATATATATATATATGTGTATATATATATATATATATATATGTGTATATATATATATATATATATATATATATATGTATATATATATATATATATATATGTGTATATATATATATGTATATATATATATATATATATATATATATGTGTATATATATATATATATATATACACACACACAAATATACTGTTAATATAATGTATACTGTAAGTACTGTTAAATACACAGTAGTCATGTGATGTGTGTGTGAGTTTCCATAGTGTAGTGGTTATCACGTTCGCCTAACACGCGAAAGGTCCCCGGTTCGAGACCGGGTGGAAACAGCTTTTGGGGTCAGCTGTGGCTCACACTGACTAATCTCCTCCCCCTCCCCTTTCCCATGGTGAGTTCCTCTGCTCCCAGCATGCAGTGGGGCTCATATCTGATCTAATAAAGGTTAAAGGCTGAAGACCTGAGTGTGTGTGAAGTACTACTGACAAATACAAATACACATTCTACACTTTGATTTTTTTTTTTTTATCACTAACACACATGTGGGAACATTTCATTAGTTTGATTCCAGAAGCATTTAATTTATAGACCAGTGGTATTTATATGTTTTCAATACTTTAATGTTTGACAGTCATGTCACTGCAGTGTTAGAAATGTTTAGGCTTTTTTTTTGGGGGGGGGGGGTTGTCGTCAGAGTAAAGGGAAATTCTACAAGTCTGAAGTTGTACCAGTGTTATGAGATTAGAAAGTCATAAATATATAGACCAGTGTTATTTCTATATTCTAATGTGTCACCACAGTGGTAGGAAGGTTCAGTTTAGGCTTTGTGTGGTGGTGGGTGCAGTTACTTTAGAAAAAACCAAACACTTTGGGGGGGGGGGGGGGGGGTCCCCAGAAGCCACCACTTCTTCTTCACTCCCACTCTGCTTCTGAAGTCAAACAGTGGGTTATTTTTGGTTCTTTTTTAAAAAAAAAACATCCCAGGGTGCTGATTAGGGTTGTCACGATACTAAAATTTCCAACTCGATACCGATACTAAGGATAATACTTGATACTAATTTCGATATTGGAGATGTGAGGGATTCCTTTTAAAATGTCCTCCATGGACTGTTAAAAAAAGGTAGTGAGTGCGGGTGCAGAATAAATGCATGTCTATCTCTTGGTAAGTTAAGGTAGGTCTATCTTTTTGTTCAAGCCCTTCTGCAGTGCTAACTGTAAGACTCTTTATGGTCGAGCATTATGTGCGCGGGCGGCAGCGTATTGCATCATGTGACCACCGCGGACCCCTTGCGGGACTATGGCAAGCCAAAGTGTTCACATAGCCACACGTCGTCTTTATTATATCATGCGTTACAGAACGCGTGCCATTACCAGAGCGCATCCTGTAACGCGTGATAGCGCGCCAGTGCGCGTGCTATCACGCGTTCTGTAATGCGTGATATAATAAAGACAACGCGTGGCTAATGACCACTGACCAATGACCACTGACCACTGACCACTGACCACTGACCACTGACCACTGACCACTCTGCTTTTGGTTACGTACCAGCTGGACGCTAACGTCTGCAGGTGTCCAGATAAACCCAAAGATAATGACCTTCTCATTCTCATATTTCCCCACATGTTAAAAAACAAACCAGGACCTGAACTGAAAACATTTACAAAAATAAAATAAATAAAAAATCCTAATGACACCATGGAGAGGTGAGAACATTAACAGCTGTTTAATATTCACAAAAAATTATATCTTTTTTTATAATCCCCATAAATGTACTGCAGTTAAATGTAAAGCTGACAGTCTGACCCTGGGACACATGTCTGACACCCCCCCCCCCCCCAGAGGCTGATCATACGCAGTCACTGCAGGAAAATAAACCAGTCCAACTTTAGGCGCTGTTTACGGTGACCGTCCGCTCACAGGCCGTAAACGCTCAGACTGTGATGATGTCACGGACGTGCAGGTGTAACGGCACATTCCTGTACGCTACTGAAATAACAGCCTCCTGTTGGTCGTCATGGTTACGCCTGTAAAACCTGTCACAATATATGGAGCTGATTTAACCTGAGAACACGAGCTGGCACAGTCGACCTGGGTTCAGGCCCAAGTGGGCTGAAGTGGGCCAAAGTGGTTCTCCGTAATTCTCCACGATTCTTGGTGATTCTCCTTGGTTCTTCAGGGTTCTCTTTGGTTCTCCGTTGTTCCCCATGGTTCTCAGTGGTTCTTTGTTCTTATTTCCAGACCCTCAGTGAAATCACCTCCTGTTTCTAATGCATTCTGATGGTTTTTTCGATGTAACCCCCCCCCCCCCACCTTACAATATGTACCGTCCTCTCTCTCTCTCTCTCTCTCTCTCTCTCTCTCTCTCTCTCTCTCTCTCTCTCTCTCTCTCTCTCTCTCTCTCTCGCTCTCTCTCGCTCTCTCTCTCCCTCCCTCCACTGGCTCTGTACCCCCAGCTGTTCCTGCAATGCATGCTGGGACGCAACTCTATCAAGTAGCAAAGTGTCCAATCAATCAGCTGAACAGTTCAATGATAGAAGAGACCATCCAAAGGTCAAAGGTCACTGTGTCCAAACACTTCAACATCTGTGTTTTCTTCACTTACTACAAGATTTATTTAACAGTAAAAGGCTTTTAAATCTGTGTAATAGTCTAATGTTCTGCAGAAATATGTGGGGAATAAAAACATCTGTCGTTTCTGTAAAGGTTTGGATCCGTAAATCTTATGGTTTGGATTTTTTTTCTTAGGAATAACACGAAAACTAGTGGTTATGATTTTGGTTTTAAAATAGAAGAATTAAATAAAATAAGAAATGAGATAAAAGTAAAAATTATGGTAAAAAGTAAAAATTGTCATAACTGTGGTTTTTGAAGAAAGTCTTTTAATTGTGTCTTATAGTCCAGAAAATACAGTATTTATAATATTAGTAAGACAATTCTGAGAGACAAAAAGTTGGGCAGTTTGCCCCAGTTCCAGACCTGTACCCACTTTTTTTATCCAACGCTACTCTCCCCATTCACTCCGTACCGCCAGCTTGGTTTTGCAATGCATGCTGGGACACAGGGTCAGTGTTAGTCATAGTCAGACTAGGAAGTCCCACAAAATTAGAATATTAAGACACTGTATTTTCTGGACTATAAGGTGAACTGAAAAGACTTTAATTTACTACAAAAACTACAGTGGGATTGATATACGGATTAATTCTGGTTGTGCTTAGTGACTGGGAATTTGGACTTTTTAGCTGATAATTTTGGCTTTTTAATCACATAGTTTAGACTTTTTTATTGCGTAAGTTTGGCTTTTTGTCGCATAATTTTGATCTTTTATCTCAATTTAAAAATTTTAATTGCACAATTTGGACTCTTTTAAAGTTTGATTTATCAGAATAAGAGCGTGTTTTGTTCTGTGTTACAACTCAAAAAGGTTGAGAGTTATTGTAATTGTTCAGCTTCACTTAATGCACCAAATATGGAAAAAAAACATTCAGTGTGGAAAATACAATAAATAAATCATTAAACTTAACAGTGATTATTCATGGACACTCAGTACGTACACTATGTTTAGAGATGGTCATTTAGAATTACACTAAAAGGAAAGAGGGGTGTTGGCCTAGTGTTGGTCAAGTGTTGTCCTAGTGTTGGCCTAGTGTTGGTCAAGTGGTGGCCTAGTGGTGGCCTAGTGTTGGCCTAGTGTTGGTCAAGTGTTGGCCTAGTGTTGGTCAAGTGTTGGCCTAGTGTTGGCCTAGTGTTGGCCTAGTGTTGGTCAAGTGTTGGTCAAGTGTTGGTCAAGTGTTGGTCTAGTGTTGGTCTAGTGTTGGCCTAGTGTTGGTCTAGTGTTGGCCTAGTGTTGGTCTAGTGTTGGTCTAGTGTTGGTCAAGTGTTGGTCTAGTGTTGGTCAAGTGTTGGTCAAGTGTTGGTCTAGTGTTGGCCTAGTGTTGGTCAAGTGTTGGTCAAGTGTTGGTCTAGTGTTGGCCTAGTGTTAGCCTAGTGTTGGTCTAGTGTTGGCCTAGTGTTGGCCTAGTGTTGGCCTAGTTTTCGCCTAGGGCACCACATTGACTAGAACCAGCCCTGCTGGGACACAACCATGCAGTAAAATTCAGTATTTTACTGTGAAAAACACGTAAAGTTTGACGTACAGCTGCATCTGCACAGTTGAGCATCTGCCTTTTATTCTGTTTGGTTCAGACCCAGAAGGAGCTGCACATTCTTCAAATGGCTGCTTTCCCTCAGATCTCAGGCCACACATTCTGTAAAAGCAGCGCTATCTCACTCACCGTGGGTCCAACTCATGCAATCAGGACGTAAACGACAGCCAAGAAGTGATCGATTACGTGACCATCTTCCACGCTTCACATGTGCGGCCAAAGAAAACCGCATTCACCCGATTAAAGTGGACAAGAACGGACGGTATCCAGTCAAAGTTAATAATAGGATAAAAAAAGGAAGGAAAACAAGTGAATACAAATGAGATTATTAATAGATTTATGAAGCGTACGCTGTAGAAGTACGAGGTGGCGGACGATCAGATGGAAACAAAAAAAACGCAAAAGTACACTGACAAGCAGGTTAAAATAATTTGCTGGCTACGTCCTGGTATCACGAACGAACGGGACCGGCGCCAGGAACGTCTGGAAATGACATGATTGTTTGCAGATTTGTTGGCTCGTAGCACATGGACCTGAGGAAAGACGAGTACGAGGAAAGACGAGTACGAAGCACCAAGCAGGGGAAGAGTTTTTTTTTGTGGGGTTGGTTTTCCCACTACTGTTCTGAAAGTATTTTCAGAAGGCGGAACGCGAAGAGCGAAGGTCGACCACTCAACTGGAATTAATGGAAACTGTCAAATGAGGTTAAGTGTTACAGTAACACAATCCTTTTGCGTCAGAGTCGAGGAAAATGGGCTTGATATGTCATTAAAATGATGGTTGTAAAGTCGCAGTTTTCAGGTGAAGGAGGGGTCAAACGCCTTCCATTAACCTTAAAAAGTCGCATTGACGGACGATTAATTTATTTATTAATCATGAGTAGTGATCGATCCATATGGATTTTTTGGGGGGCCGTTACAGTTTTAATTTTTTTTTTTTATGTCAGTGTTACCCAATAAGCAAAACAGGATACAGCTAACGCTAAATGCTACCTGCTAACTTATGGAAGAAACAAAAGGCAGTTCTATTAAATCGTTTTGATGTTTGTTTATTTCCGTCCATTTTCGTACGTTCTCTTATATATCATCCATCCGTGGGTGGATAAGTGGATGGATGGATGGGTGGGTGGACAGATGGATGGGTGGGTGGGTCGGTGGATGGATGAGTGGATGGATGGATGGGGGAGTGAACAAATGGATGGATGAGTGGATGGATGGATGGATAAGTGACCGGGGGGATGAATAAGTGGATGGATGGATGGATGATGGATGGATGATGGTCAATGTCAGATTTAAAAGCAGATTTTTCCTTCATATGGATAAAAATAAGCTTTTAACCACTCATCCATCTTTTCTTTTAATCTTCCAGTGTAAAACCAGTGGGCGTGGCCACAGATAGACTCCACCCCCTCTCCATAAATAACCCTGGACCTCCGGATGCCGGCTGCCCTTCAACACTAACGACTTCCGCCGTCGAGCCGCAAGTATCTTCATCAAGATTGTATTTTATTGCCGACCTTGTGGACTGACATGACATCTCCTTTCGCTGACCAATCATGTGGCCGGAAATCAGATCGTACGGCCACCATTCCGTGTATCTATACCGCAGGTGGTGTCAGCACATTTGCAGGTATCCATGACAACGGTAACACGAAGCCACTTTAGAGGACAAGCGTCTATTTGTGGCCAGCGGACACTTGTGTTTCAGATTAGAGTTGTACTACAGCTGTGTTACACTGTTGACACCAGCGCACGATATCAACAACCTGCACACGCACACTGAAGCACTGGGGAGGGGGCGGGACTTACGACAGGTGAGGGGGAGGGGCTTAGAAAAACACATATGGACATAATAAATGCAATTAACGTCATTTATATTTTAAATAAATACTGATGACACATCCTGTTCCTACATCATACCTTCCCTTCCCTTCCCTTCCCTTCCCTTCCCTTACCTTACCTTACCTTCCCTTACCTTACCTTACCTTACCTTACCTTACCTTACCTTACCTTACCTTACCTTCCCTTACCTTACCTTACCTTACCTTACCTTACCTTACCTTACCTTACCTTACCTTACCTTACCTTACTTTACCTTCCCTTACCTTCCCTTACCTTCCCTTACCTTCCCTTACCTTACCTTACCTTCCCTTACCTTCCCTTACCTTACCTTACCTTACCTTACCTTCCCTTCCCTTCCCTTCCCTTACCTTACCTTCCCTTCCCTTCCCTTCCCTTCCCTTCCCTTACCTTACCTTCCCTTACCTTACCTTCCCTTACCTTACCTTACCTTACCTTCCCTTACCTTACCTTACCTTACCTTACCTTACCTTCCCTTCCCTTCCCTTACCTTACCTTCCCTTCCCTTCCCTTCCCTTCCCTTCCCTTCCCTTCCCTTACCTTCCCTTACCTTCCCTTCCCTTACCTTACCTTACCTTACCTTACCTTACCTTACCTTACCTTCCCTTACCTTCCCTTACCTTACCTTACCTTACCTTACCTTCCCTTCCCTTCCCTTCCCTTCCCTTACCTTACCTTACCTTACCTTACCTTACCTTACCTTACCTTCCCTTCCCTTACCTTACCTTACCTTACCTTACCTTCCCTTACCTTACCTTACCTTACCTTACCTTACCTTACCTTACCTTACCTTACCTTACCTTACCTTCCCTTCCCTTACCTTACCTTACCTTACCTTACCTTCATAGGTGTGAACAGACAGACCAGAGGTTAAATACATGATTGACAGCTGTAAGGACCAATAGCTGATCAGACTTTCAGAGTTTATAAAGTTTATAAAAGTGTTTCTTTTATTATTTGTCTTGTGTTTGTCCTGTTCGTGTGTAACTGATCATTTCCAAACATAACGATTAAAATATTTGTGTCAAATGTTGTCGTATATGTTACAAACTTCAGCCCAACATGTGTTTTCAAAAACTGAGTCACTTTGATCTGAGACACACCATTGATAAAAACATGTTCAAATGTTTTATCCATGGAGCTGATGGTGGACATGTGCCTGTGGGCGGAGCTTCATTAGCCCACTGCCAGTGATGCAGAGGAAGAAGACAAGGACGAGGAAGAGGAGGAGGAGGAGGAAGAAGAGAAGGAGGAAGAAGAGGAGGATGAAGAGAAGGACGAGGAAGAAGAGGAGGAGGAGGAGGAAGAAGAGGAGGACGAAGAGAAGGACGAGGAAGAAGAGGAGGAGGAAGAAGAGGAGGACGAAGAGAAGGAGGAGGAAGAAGAGGAGGAGGAGGAGGAAGAAGAGGAGCAGGAAGAAGAGGAGGATGAAGAGAAGGACGAGGAAGAAGAGGAGGACGAGGAAGAAGAGGAGGACGAGGAAGAAGAGGAGGACGAAGAAGAGGAGGACGAAGAGAAGGACAAGGAAGAAGAGGAGGACAAAGAGAAGGACGAGGAAGAAGAGGAGGAGGAGGAAGAAGAGAAGGACAAGGAGGAGGAAGAAGAGGAGGAAGAAGAGGAGGAGGAGGAAGAAGAGGAGGACGAAGAGAAGGACGAAGAAGAAGAGGAGGAGGAGGAGGAAGAAGAGGAGGACGAAGAGAAGGAGGAGGAAGAAGAGGAGGAGGAAGAAGAGGAGGATGAAGAGAAGGACGAGGAAGAAGAGGAGGACGAGGAAGAAGAGGAGGACGAGGAAGAAGAGGAGGAGGAGGAAGAAGAGGAGGAGGAGGAGGAAGAAGAGGAGGAGGAGGAAGAAGAGAAGGACAAGGAGGAGGAAGAAGAGGAGGAAGAAGAGGAGGACGAAGAGAAGGACGAGGAAGAAGAGGATGACGAAGAGAAGGACGAGGAAGAAGAGGAGGAGGAGGAAGAAGAGGAGGACGAAGAGAAGGACGAGGAAGAAGAGGAGGAGGAGGAGGAAGAAGAGGAGGACGAAGAGAAGGACGAGGAAGAAGAGGAGGAGGAAGAAGAGGAGGATGAAGAGAAGGACAAGGAAGAAGAGGAGGAGGAAGAGGAGGACGAAGAGAAGGATGAGGAAGAAGAGGAGGAGGAGGAGGAAGAAGAGGAGGACGAAGAGAAGGACAAGGAAGAAGAGGAGGAGGAGGAAGAAGAGAAGGATGAGGAAGAAGAGGAGGAGGAGGAGGAAGAAGAGGAGGACGAAGAGAAGGACGAGGAAGAAGAGGAGGAGGAAGAAGAGGAGGAGGAAGAGAAGGACAAGGAAGAAGAGGAGGAGGAAGAGGAGGACGAAGAGAAGGATGAGGAGGAGGAGGCAGGAAGTGGGAACTGATGCGTCCTGAGATCAATACAAAATGAAACTGGATCAGGTTGTGGCCACGCCCCCATAGAGAGACCACGACCAATGGTGGAGAAGGTGGACGTGGGGAAGGCATGACGGTCAGACCAGACCAGGACCAGACCAAACCAGGAGGACCAAACCTGGAGGACAAGACTAGGAGGACCAGACCAGATCAGACCAGACCAGGAGGACCAGACCAGACCAAGAGGATCAGACCATTAATGTGGAATCATGGGTACCAGATCCCAGTGGTACTTTTTGTTGGCTCCACCCTATGTCTTGGCTCCGCCCCCTCAGCTGTGGTTGAGGACCTTCCAGAACATCAGACAGTTCTAAGGCGGTCATGTGCATTAGTGGTTTTGGAAACATTTCCTGGTCTGATCTGGATCCATCAGCTGCTTCTTAATGGATTCAACCTCAACATATCCTTCATCAAACACATTCATCCTTTAATTGGGTGTAAATACACCACAGAACCCTTTACTTAAGGGAAAGTAAATATTCTCTTCTAAATGGACTGAACCCTGGAGTCCCAAAAGTACCGACTGATCCACTTGTCCAATAACTGCCATCAATACCTGTTAATAATTCAGCTGGAATTGACTTTATCAGCCTCAGATCTGGGGTTTTTGCTTGTTCACAGACTCACAACTCATCACTACTTTCATAAACGCATCCTGGCTAAAGGTTTGGGGTCTTTAGGGCGTGTGTTAGTGTGGACTTTTCTATTGGACGTAAAAGTTTATTGATATTTACGAAAAAACTGAGGCAGAATATTGGTCAAAATGTGAACTTAACACAAAAACTACTGGACCAGTTTCCATGAAGTTTTCAGGAAAGGTACAAGCTGGTCCACAACAGTTCCCATTAAATTTTGGTGAATGTAGGTCAAAGGTCAAGGTCACAAAATGTGTTTTTACAATGATCAGAGAAAGGTCAAAGGTCATGAATCTGCTTTTCATTCTGTATACTCAGTTTAGCATTTAGCTTCTTTTCGCTCTCACTGTTGATGTACATTGACACCAATACCTCGAAGGACAAATTTGAAGACTGTAGTTCAAAGGTCACAATAAAGGTCAAAATCAAATTTTGGATATACCATTTGAACTCTTCATCTTACAGACTTCCAATCACCACTGGTCTTTCAATTTTGCAGCTTGTATGTATAGATTTTTTTTTCCTTTTTTTTGTCTGCATTTGTTCTCATAGTTTAACTCCACAGAGAGGGTGTCAACATTGTTTGAGATCAATGCATTTTTTAGTCTTGCAGCCAAATATTTAAATATTTAGTGCATGTGTGTGACCATCAGCGGTCCTCCCTGAAAGCTGAGCAGACATCCTTTATTAGAACTCTCTATTATAAGCCAGGGAGGGCAGTGCTACACCTCAGTGATGTGTGGGGGAAACAAAGACTGGACAGGACGAACAGGACGGACGGGGACAGAAACCAACAGGCGGTGCTATTGTAATTATTGATTGTAAGGTGGTGTGTTATTCCCAACTATTAACTGTCCATCAATAAAAATAAATAACTTACGAAAAAAAAGCCCTTGAAACATAAATACGGTACTGTACGTAAATACGTAAAACTGTACACTTGTACGTAGCAGTATATTTGTTATTTGATAGAGTTGTTCTCCCATTGAGGGGAACATTTGTTACTACACACAACACTTTCCCTCACTACTGCGTCCTGAAACGTCCGTCCTCAAAGAGGAAAAAAAATCCATAGCGTGGATAGAGCTTCCTTCGCTTCCCCAAAGATTTGTCTCTGAATACGAAAGAAAATTTAAGTCATGAAACAAAACCCCCCAAAAAATCTGTGTATCATTCGTTCATTTGTTTAAAAAAAACCAAAAAAAAATATGACAACTAAACAACAAATGGTTTCTTCATTACTTCATTCACTAGCACTTTGAGGTTTTAGATAAATGTGTAAAGTAGATTGTAAATAAAACATATGATTTATTTCCTCGTTGTTCCCATTGTTTTGATCGTATTGAACCTTCGTACTTTTGTGTTTCCCACAGACCAAACTATCTACGCTTTAATTATCTGTTCTATTGTTTAACGTTCTGTCACACATGTTTTTAGACTTGTTTTTTTACTTTCTCTTTGTAAAATCCTTATTGTTTCAACATCTGTCATGCATTTCTGTCATAAAGTGATATATCAATAAAACTATATTAAACTTAAACCATTCACTCATAATATTCACCCTCCTATAAAAACAAAATGACAGTGTTAGAAACAACAAAACATTCCTTTGGTCACGTATGAAGGTCCACTGACAGTGTGTGACGTGTGAAGCTCCTCCCCCTGACTGTGGCTCCTCCCACATACTTATCCTCTAGAGCAGGGGTCTCTAACATGCGGCCTGAGGGCCAAATGAGGCCATAGTTTCCTAAATTTTTTTCCTTTGTTTATAAATGACAACTTTAAATGTTTGTCATTGTTTCAACATTAATCTGTTTAAAAAAAAAGTAAAAACAAATATTTGTAAACAAGTTTATGGAAGAGGAATTCTGTAACTGGGTGAGGTAGTATGAGTGTTATGTGTGTATATGTGTGTATAAGTGTGTGTATGTGTGTATATATATACACTTAAACTATATAGAAGTGGGGTGTCAATTGATATATTAGTGATATACTGTAGTTATATTAGAATTAATGTGTCATATAAAATATGTTTATGGGGATAATTATGTTGTTTATATATATATATATATATATATATATATATATGCATATATATATATATATATATATATATGCATATATATATATATATATATATATATATATGCATATATATATGCATATATATGTTTTGTGTCTTTGTAAAACTGATCCATAATAAAACACATGGACTAATGATAAACTGAGGAAGAATTTTGGTAAAATTAACCAGATTTTACTGATGAAATGTAACTTTTTTTTTGCGTTTGGATAATTTCTAAAAGTTTTGTCCATCATGTAATGTTTTTTTTTCCACTTCTACCAGTTGAACCCTGGTGTGAACCTGAGCCTCTGCAGATCTGACCTCAGATCAGTCGCCCTCCAGTGGTCCAACACAGAAACACATGTGACTTTGATTTAATTTTATTTAATTTATTTGATTTAATTTCATTTATTTATTTTCCATTTGTTAATGAATTAACAAATGGAAAAGAAAAAGGACATTTATGTTTCTGTGTGTGTATGTGTGTGTGTGTGTATTCTATCTTTATGGGGACATTGATATGTTTACACAGTCACCCATGATGCATGTAAACGAGAATGTGTGTGTGTTTATTTTTTGGGGGGTCTTGTTCACGGTGGTCTGGTTGAAAGTCGAGGTGTTTCTCATCTTCTTCGTGTCTTTTTTTGTGCTTTTTGGTGAAAATAACAAACGCACACATTTTCATAATTAAAGTCAGGACGTAAAAACATGTGCGACAGAAAATAAAGTTCAAAGTCTGCGACGCAAATGGAGAAAATGAAACCATTAAAACTCTTCAAACCCTTCACACACCATTAACCCTTTAAACCTGTCACCGCTGAGCACTGAGGTGGATATTCACAGAAATGTGAGGAAACATTTAAAAACATGCTGATGAAATACACCTGCTGATGTTCACACACATCTGAGCATGCTCAGTTCAAGCCCCGCCCCCTGTGGAAACAGAACACAGCAACATTACACAAAAACTACTGGACTCATTTACATGAAATATTCAGTAAATGTGTGAAGTGGTCTAGAATAGAACTCATTCAATTTTGGTGAATGTAGGTTAAAGGTCAAGGTCACCAAAAAACAATGATCAGAGATAGGTCAAAGGTCAGGAATGTCCTTTTCATTCCTGTATACTCACTTTAGCATTTAGTTCTTTTTGCTAACACTGTTGATGTGCATTGGCATCAGAATCTTGAAGGACACATTTGAAGACTCTAGGTCAAAGGTCAAAGGTTACAATAAAGGTCAACAATGGAATTTTGGCTCTGACGTTTGAACTCTTACAGACTTTCAGTGAGCACCAAAATTCTGGTATTTAAATTCTACAACGTGGTGTATAGATTTTGACCTATTGTTGACCCAAGAGGTCAGAGGTCACTGAGGTCAATACATTAAAAACATTAAAAAAGCGTGGGCTTCAAAATGTCATGACCTTTGACCTTTAATGACTTTGAAAGGGTAAAACCATACATATTTCACATTTTGAGAAGGACATGGACGTTAAGAGCAGAAATATTTGTGAGGGGGCGGGGTTTTTGGCATAAGTTTAAACACGCTTTAACTCTGAAAATGACCGATCGGCAGATGCAGTGGATACAGGGATAGTAACAGTCAAAACAGTACCAGTCAAAACAGTACCAGTCAAAACAGTAACAGTCAAAACAGTAACAGTCAAAACAGTAACAGCCAAAACAGTAACAGTCAAAACAGTAACAGCCAAAACAGTAACAGCCAAAACAGTAACAGCCAAAACAGTAACAGTCAAAACAGTAACAGCCAAAACAGTAACAGTTAAAACAATAACAGTCAAAACAGTAACAGCCAAAACAGTAACAGCCAAAACAGTAACAGCCAAAACAGTAACAGTCAAAACAGTAACAGTCAAAACAGTAACAGTCAAAACAGTAACAGTCAAAACAGTAACAGTCAAAACAGTAACAGCCAAAACAGTAACAGTCAAAACAGAAACAGTCAAAACAGTAACAGTCAAAACGGTAAAACCCAAAACGGTAACAGCCAAAACGGTAAAACCCAAAACGGTAACAGCCAAAACAGTAACAGTCAAAACAGAAACAGCCAAAACAGTAACAGTCAAAACAGAAACAGTCAAAACAGTAACAGTCAAAACGGTAAAACCCAAAACGGTAACAGCCAAAACGGTAAAACCCAAAACAGTAACAGTCAAAACAGAAACAGTCAAAACAGTAACAGTCAAAACGGTAACAGTCAAAACAGTAACAGCCAAAACAGTACCAGTCAAAACAGTAACAGTCAAAACAGTACCAGTCAAAACAGTACCAGTCAAAACAGTAAACCATGCAGATCAGCTGGACTCATCCTTTAATATCAACCAGATCACTGTCTTCTCCTTCGTCCACTATGGGTTAAAAACACAGCTGGCTCTTGAATTTCCGTGTTCAGTTTGATTAGATATTCTCCAGACCGCCTCTTGTCAGGTCCTAGCAGGTGCTAATCCAATCAGTGAACACGCACTAACTTCCCTTAGTTTGAATCCAGGTCTGTTTGGTTATTGTAACTTCCAGTGCACACAGACCTGCTCTGTTTATTGTGAAGGTCTCAAGCTAATTTAATTTACCTGACAACACAAGCTAGCTGAAATATAATTGGTTAAAAACTACCATTAAAAAACACCATTGGAAGTGGAAATAATATGACGTAAAGAATACAGAGAATAGAAAAGCATTTTGTTTACGTATTTATTAAAATGAGATAACAAATGTGTTTTTGTGATCATGTTTATTCCAGTCCAGAAGGCCTTGGTGGTCCTGACAGTCTGTTACTAGGCTACTGTGGAACTGCAGTACGGAAATACATTTGTGTCAAAAAGCAGCTGGACTCATTTAGAAATAAAAGAGGGTATTATTTTTCAGAATGTGACAACGGTCAATAATTAGCTTAGTCATAATAGCTAATGCTACAGTTAGCATTATTGTGCTGAGTCATCACATCACCATAATGCACTTTGTCATTATTGTATTAGTTTCACATTTGACCAGAATCACCCATATAATTAACAGGACACACTTTTATTTGACTTTTCTTGCACATTTTGACACATATCTGGGTATTTTCAGTGTGTCATTAGTGTCTGAACACGTATTTACTCTCCCGCTGTTTCAGGCTAGTCAACGTCTCCTGAACCAAAGTGGAAAAACTGTTTATTTCTGGATCCGTACATTAGAAACGACAGGTTAAAACAAGAAAAGCTGAAGCTGCATCATCGTAAACACTATTTACTGTCAATGTCACTAGAGTTAAAGTTAAAGGGAATTTAAAAAAAACTTTAAAAATTACACAAAAAGGAGATGAAATTATGTTTAGCTTAAAAAAATTATTAAAATTATTAAAATTTTTTTTTTACTTTTTCACTGTTTTTTTTTAACTGAATTTACTGTACATTCACAACCTTTTATTGAAAACATACAGAAACACTTTTCAACTTCACTGTGTTTTAAGACATCGTCAACTTCAACTTCCTGCTCGGTCGTCGTGACGACAGTCTCTCTCCTCTTTGTTATTATACAGCCGTGATGAACCCACCCTGAAAAAAATCAAACATTGAATGAACTCAAAAATTCTTCTTCAATAAGTCACACATAAAAAATATCTAGTTGAGTGAATAAAATAAAATAAAATTAAAATAACCGTAACCCTATGCAATTTAATTTGGTTCACTCAACTAGATTTTTTTATGTGTGACCATAAAAAGTAAAAAAAATTATGAGATTAAAAAGTCAATATTGAAGGACAACTTTTAAGTTGATTCAATGTTCAATTCAATATATATAGGGTGATTGATTCATATAATGGGAATCCATGATTGATAGATGGAAAATTAACCAAATGCAGGGAAAAAAATATAACAAGCAACAAAATGTGGTAAAACAAAAAAAAATATAAAACTTCTGAAAAATGAACAAAATTAATCAAATCTGAACAAGAAAAATGATGGAAAATAAGAGATAGACACATCCAAACTATTAAAACAAACAAGAAAGTGAAGAAAAAATACAAAAAATAAAACACAATCAATAAAAAATGTCCAAAATAATGTGGGACAAAAATTATAAATATAAACAAAAACATGAATGAAAACAAAAAAAGCTGCAAAAATATGTACAATGAAGAAAATTAATCAAATCAGAACAAGAAAATGAAGAAAAATGACAAAGATATAAATAGACTTTGACACAGATGCTTAGTCGGTACCAGAATGTGCTTTTACTTTGAAATGAAGTATTAAATTGTTGTTGTTTTTTTTTGCAGTAAATGTTCTTGTATCAGCTGTTGATGTGGTGGTGGTGGTGTGTGTGTGTGTGGGGGGGGGGGGGGGGTATAATCTTACTGCAGAAATATTATTTTACTTTTATTTTATAGTTTTACTTTGAAATGAACCATTGAATGTGAAATGGTCCTTTTTTTTTACAGTAAATATTCCTGTATCAGCTGTTCTCCTGCTGTATGTAAAGGGGTGGGGGTGAGGGGGGGTGAGGGGGGGTGTTGGTATAGTCTTACTGCAGGAGTATCATCAGGGTAATAAACCGGATGGTGGTGCACGTGCCCCCTGTGCTGCGCTCTTGCTCTCCTCGCGCCTCCTCCGCAGTGGAGCTGGAACTCTGGACCGGACGGACCTGCTCCTCCTCCTGTTTCTCCTCCTGTTTCTCCTCCTCTTCCTCCGTGTTTGTGTCAGTGTGTTAGTCGGAGCTGGTGGAGGACACGCACAGCGGAGGTCCCGGTGCAAACGGACGTACGAACGGACTCATTGATTAAAAAAAGCAGCTGGAATTAAAATGCGCCCCCCTGCTGAGTGCTGCACCTCCTCTTCTTCCTCCTCTTCTTCATCCTAGTGCTGCCTTCACTGCACACATTCGGTCCGGTTGACTCCAGCAGGAGACGCAGGATGACGCGCACCGGGACACCGCTTCTGCCGCTTCTGCCGCTGCCGCTTCTGCCGCTGCTGCTGTGCGCACTGGTAAGTCCACGAGCCCCGGCTCCGCTAGGACACTAATAAAATAACACGACCCCCCCCCCCCCTTCCCCACCGAACATTGCGCGAGCTCCGGCTCCGTAAGGAGAGGACACCCCTGAACCCCGCGAAGCTGCACGAGCACTACTTCATTAATTGTCCTCATGCGCGCGCATACAACTCTGCTCTTTCCATAGTTTCATATTTGTTTAAAACCTGTTCTGGGTCTAAAATCATGTTTTATTTAAATATGTTTTATGGTTTTTATCCTCTTATGAGTTCAGAATGTGCTGTACTCTTGTATATTAAATGAAACCAACACTTTTTTTTTGGCAAAAACATGCAATATTTGCTGCTTTAAAGTGAAACTATTTCTGCTTCTATTTCTGTATTAATTTATATTTATGAGATTTTTTGTTTGTTTTTATGAAATAGTTGCTTTAAGGGGAACTTCACTCAATGTGTTTATGTTGAATTTAACTAAAATGAGTTGTGTTGTGTTTAAAACCTGCTTTAGATCGAATATTTGTATTTATTTATTTTAAATTTATTTTTTAATATGCTCTTATGAGTTCAGATGTGTGTCTGTACTGTTTTATATTAATTTAAAACCACACTTTTTTGGCCAAAATCTACAATATTTACTGCTTTAAAGTAAAGATATGTCCAGTTTTTTTTTTTATTAAATATCTATATATTGACTATTTCTGCTTCTATTTCTATATTTATTTATTTATATTATATTTATGATTTTGTTTGTTTGTTTTGTTGTTTCTATGTGTTTATGTTGATATTTAACCAAAATCCTGCAGATGAATTCATTTAAATCCTGTTCTCCCTCTGGTTCTCTTTAAAACCTGGATGTGCCTGAATTTAGGATTTTTTTTGTTTTGCATGAATGTGAGATATTTACTGCTTTAAAGCTAAAATAAGTCAGGTTTTAAGATTAAATATCTATATATTTTTGTTGATTTGTGTATAAATATTTCTAACATTCTTTAGATTCTGAAATTAAATTGGACACGATTCTGTGTTTTTGTCGATATTTAACAAAACTTCTGCAGATACATGACTTTAAATCCTCTTCTTGCACATTTACATTCATGATCTTATTTTATAGTTTTATGTCTTGGTTGTTTTTTTACAGAAGTGTTTAAAGTCTGGTCTGGGTCTGAGCTGCGTCTGTTTTTATTTGTTTATTTGTTTATTATTATTATCATCCCCTTACATCAGTTTGTTATTTCATATTCAAGTAAAACCACACTTTAAGTGATTAGTATTTATTTTTTCTGCCAAAATGTACAATAGTTACTGTTTTCAAGATAAAATGTCACATTTTTGGATTAAATATCAATATATTGGCTATTTTTGTTGATTTGTGTATAAATATATCCAGCATCCTTTAGCTTTTTTAAAATTACATTGTTTTTTGTGTAGATATTTAACCAAAATTTAGCAAATAAATGAGTTTAAGTTTAATTCTGCAGGTGCATTATTTTTATTTTAGTTTCACATCTGCTTGTTTTGTTCAGACTTTTGACTATTTTGCTGATTATTACCACCGTGCATTGAGTTGTGTTTAATGTATTTTTCATATAAAACCTGAGGTTTTGGATCATAAACAGCAGCTTTTTCTGCAGACATGTGCAGGTGTTGCAGCCTTGAACTCACTCAGCTGTTTTTATTTCCTCTTGTCACCACTAGAGGCGCTGTTTCCTGACGTTGGGGGCAGGACAGTTTGACAGCAGATCTGGGATGAGTTTGTTTAAGGCTGAGGTTTGTGTGTTGGTTCTGGGCTGCGTCCACAGGCAGTGGTTTAACAGCTGATCAAACACCAGTTTATAGAAGAAGAAGAAAATATTTGATGAACAAACTGAAGCTTTGGTCGTGAATTATTATATATATATTATTTGTATTAACTTTAGATTTATATATATATATATATATATATATATATATATATATATATATATATATATATATATACACAGAGAGAGAGAGTGGGATTTATAAAAAACAGAGGGTGGGATGTTTTTTCCCAGAGAAAAAAGGTGCGTTGGATGTTGTGACCTCTGACCCTCATTCTCACATCAAATGACTAAATTAACTTTTTTGCAATCATCAGTTTTCTCTGATGGTTCATGTGGCCTTTTCTATTTCCCTGTTGGGGGGTCATCTGGGTCCATATACGTGGTGTTAAGGGTCAGTGTTAGTCATAGTCAGACTAGGCGGTCGCCTAGGCAACCAGATGTCCCACAGAATTAGAATATTAAGATAGTGTATTTACTGGACTATAATGTGAACTGAAAAGACTTTAATTTACTATAAAAACTACAGTGTGACTTATATATGGATTAATTCTGGTTGTGATTAATGACTTGGAATTTTTACATTTTATCTGATAATTTAGTTTTTATCGCATAACTTTGACTTTTTTCTTTCACATCTTTTTTTGTCCCCAAATCCAACAAATATGGTGATCGTTCTTTTGTGGATTTTGGCCCAAGGTTGTGGAATGTGCTTCCAGCACGACAGTCAACTACCTGTTTTTAGATCTCAGTTAAAAACATATTTATTTAGGCCAGCGTTTGACCTTTTTGGTGTTGGAAGGTTCTATATAAATACAATGTGATTACATTTTATCAAATAATTTTGACTCTTTATTTCATACTTTAGACTCTTTTAAAGTTTGATTTATCAGAATCAGTGTTTTGTTGTGTTCCAACTCAACAATGTTTATAGTTATTGTTAGTGTTTATCTTCACTTAATGTTCCTTATAATCCAGTTCACCTTATAGTGTGAAAATACAGTAAATAAATCATTAAAGTTAACATTGACACTGATTATTCATGGACACTCAGTACGTACTCCATCAGATGTAGGACACTATGTTTACACATGATCATTTAGAATTACACTAAAAGGAAAGAGGGGTGTTGGCCTAGTGTTGGTCTAGTGTTGGTCTAGTGTTGGCCTAGTGTTGGTCTAGTGTTGGCCTAGTGTTGGCCTAGTGTTCATCTAGTGTTGGCCTAGTGTTGGCCTAGTGTTAGCCTAGTGTTGGCCTAGCGTTGGCCTAGTGTTGGCCTAGTGTTGGCCTAGTGTTGGCCTAGTGTTGGCCTAGTGTTCATCTAGTGTTGGCCTAGTGTTAGCCTAGTGTTGGCCTAGCGTTGGCCTAGTGTTGGCCTAGTGTTGGCCTAGTGTTGGCCTAGTGTTGGCCTAGTGTTGGCCTAGTGTTGGCCTAGTGTTCATCTAGTGTTGGCCTAGTGTTAGCCTAGTGTTGGCCTAGCGTTGGCCTAGTGTTGGCCTAGTGTTGGCCTTGGGCACCACATATTTGAAAAGGATGAACCCGACCCGCTTCTGGACCCACATTTTTAGAAAGCACTTGACGCCAGAGTGGGAACACACACACACACACGCAGACACACACACACACACACACACACACACACAGACAGACAGACAGACAGACAGACAGACAAACCGTTAAACCAACATAACTTCGTAAAACTCAGATTTGCAAACCTCCACAACCTCCTTGGTGGAGATAAAAATGACCAACTCATTAAAAATATAAATATTTAAATGTATCCATCAGCTGACATCTTTAAATCTGAATGATATTCCAGATAAATGTGGGAGGAAGAGGAGTCTGGATGGTCTTCATCCCCTCTGAGGTTTTTCAGGGACAGACTGAAGATAAATTAGTAAAACTAAAAAAAAAAAGAATGAGTGCAGCTGACGGCTTTAGTCCATCTGTTTCTGAATGAAAGCAGAAAGAGGGGTGGGGGGGGGGTGGGGGGGTGGACATGAACCAGAGCAAAGACTGAACTGATGTCTCAGCAAATGTGAACAGAGTGGAAATGAACTTTTTGTCCTTTCATAATAAGAGCCTCCGGACATAAAATCAGCTCAGACACGGATTTTCTTTGTTCGTAAAAATGTCCCAAAACCAACTTGTTTTATTTAAGGTCATTGGACAAAAGTGAAAAGTGTGGTGAGTTCTGCTGCCAGTGAAACTGCGTGAAGCTTTCTGTCGGAAAAACGCTCCAAAAAAACACAACAGGAGGAGGTGATGCATAACGCAGGATGGTCAGCAGAGGGTCATCAGCAGAGGGTCATCAGCAGAGGGTCATCAGCAGAGGATGGTCAGCAGGGGGTCGTCAGCAGAGGATGGTCAGCAGAGGGTCATCAGTAGAGGATGGTCAGCAGAGGGTCATCAGTAGAGGATGGTCAGCAGAGGGTCATCAGTAGAGGATGGTCAGCGGAGGGTCATCAGTAGAGGATGGTCAGCGGAGGGTCATCAGTAGAGGATGGTCAGCGGAGGGTCATCAGTAGAGGATGGCCGGTCAATGGTACTGAAGTGAACGTGTCCAGCCCAGTTAATGGAGGCTAATTATGCATATTCATGCCGGAGACGCTTTCATGATACGCTGTATACCTGCTCACTGATATGTAAAGATTTTCATGTAATTAGATTTTTTTGTACTAAATTCTGCAGTTTATTTTATTTTTAAGTTCTTAATTAATTTTTTTACTTTTTACATTAAAATCTAGTTTTCATTATTTACAAATATTTGTCTGTTTTTCATTTTTTAAATTATTTAAGTTTTTGAATTAAATTTAATTTTTTTTTCTTATGTACATGTTTGCATTATTTATATATACTGTGTATATTTTTTTTCCTTTTTTACATTTAAATCTGCAGTTTTTATTTATATATATTTTTCTTTATTGAGTTTTTTCTTTTCTTTTTTATTTAAATGTTATTGTTTTTAAACATGTTTTTATTTTACTTATTTATTTTTAAGATTTTTAAATTAAAAACTTTAATTTTCATTATTTCTATGTAATTATGATCACAGTTTACTGCTCTGACATAATAGAACCTGAATTCTAATAATTTTTACGTTAATATCTTCATTGTTATTCATCCTACCAACCTGGACCCTTTGGCGGCCCAGATTTGGCCCCCGGGCCTTATATTTGACACCTGTGGATCACGTCATCCGTTTCCTATTAGCGTTGCTGTGGCAGCAGCTATTAGCACAGTTTAGACCAGATTAGCCTGGTCCGAGTGGGCCCGACGTATGCGGACAAACCATGATTAACGATCCGTCCTGAAGGTGAACGTTCCGGAATTGGCTTCGGCACCTGGGAATCATTTCTATCCCGTTTTGGCCTTTTCCTGTTTCCTGTTTCTGTCACTGTTTCTAACACCGTCCTTCTGTTTTTAGGTGACGTTAGCAGCGGCGACCAAGACGGAGCGGGCGTTGGAAGCGCTGTGTGACTCTGGTCAGTACACGGACGATGGAGAATGCTGCAAACAGTGTCCACCCGGAGAGGGCGTGGCCAAGCCATGTGGCGCCACCCAGACGGTCTGCAAACAGTGTTTAGACAGTGAGTACACGCCCACCCACGCGTGCTGCAGCCGTCACTGTATGAGTGGAAAAGCAAAAAAACACCAGTTCCACATGTAGGCCATGGGCCAGTACCAGACCCCCCCCCCCCACACACACACACACAACAGCTCTGACCCAATGTTTTTCTTGACCATTGGAATTTTTCCCTCATGTGAAAAATTACTGGTAACATTGAAAAAATTGGGATACACTGTCTACTTTACACCAATATTTGATCATACCCTCAAAATGACGGTATTTCCGAAGTTCTAGCATTGTATCCTCACCACTTTTCTGGGTGATAACTACTGAATGTAATTAAATTAATAATAATAATAATAAAAATAATAATATATATATGTATATATATATATATATATTTACATACCATATCAAAGCTGGTTATCTACTGATTAAACAGAATACTATTTAAAATATTTAATGTTAAGCAGGTGCTCATCTATTGTGATAAATGACAGTACCTCTTTTTTCTCTTAGTGCATTATGAACTGACCCAAATAATTTTTATATTTTCATAAAATAAAATTTTGAGCATCAAAAATAGGAAAAAGAATCTGTGTTTATTCTGCATTGTATCAGGTTTCAATTGATGCCAAATGTACTAATGGTCAGCAGAGGGTCATTAGTAGAGGATGGTCAGCATAGGGTCATCAGTAGAGGATGGTCAGCATAGGGTCATCAGTACAGGATGGTCAGCAGAGGGTCATCAGTAGAGGATGGTCAGCATAGGGTCATCAGTAGAGGATGGTCAGCATAGGGTCATCAGTAGAGGATGGTCAGCAGAGGGTCATCAGTAGAGGATGGTCAGCAGATGGTCATCAGTAGAGGATGGTCAGCATAGGGTCATCAGTAGAGGATGGTCAGCAGAGGGTCATCAGTCGAGGATGGTCAGCAGAGGGTCATCAGTAGAGGATGGTCAGCATAGGGTCATCAGTAGAGGATGGTCAGCATAGGGTCATCAGTAGAGGATTGTCAGCATAGGGTCATCAGTCGAGGATGGTCAGCAGAGGGTCATCAGTAGAGGATTTTGTTTCTTACTTTATTTTAATCATTATTTTGTTAATTATTTGGTTCATTAATTCAGCAATTTAAAAAAGGTGTGAGGTGTTGTGTCATTAGTGACATCATCATGATCAATACAGGTCAATTAAAGGGTTAGAAAAGTATTTTTTTAAATTTCCAGCTCAAGTTGATCAAATAGGAAAAAAAACAAATGTTAAAAAGAGTTTAAAAAAAAAAGTGTGAACATTTTATTTTGACATTATTTTACTCTCTCTGGTTTCTCTGAGCGTTTTTTGGACCAAATACCTGGAGGTTAATGAAACGTTTCCAGACTGGAGTCGTCCTTTTCGTCCACTCTCCAGTTGCGTGTTTTCAACAGCAGATCGGCCTCACACATCAAAATAATAACAACGTCAAGGCCAAAACTAACGTCTATTTTCCAATTTGCTTCTTTGTATTAAGTGTCCGCGGTGCCTTCAGGGAACGTCCTGGGGAACGGGGCAGAATTCCTATGTTTGATGCTGGATAAGTGGCTCCAAATGTGTTGGTTTTATGGCTTTGGACCATTAGACCACAGCTGGAGTACCGCCAGGAACCCACACCAGCACACTGGAGGTTCTACACATGTTCTACTGCCTGTGGGTTCTACAGGATCTGCGTGGAACTTTAAGAGGAGGAGGTGGAAGTAGACAATACAGGGGAAGGTCAGGGAGGACATGTAGATTGTTCAGGGTGTCTGAAAAGAACCGTTGTTCTGTCAAAATGTTCGTCCCTGTTGCACTGAGTGACCATCAGCCAAAAAATCTGTACAAATTCACATTATTCTGTCAAAATATGATACTTTACATTTGGAAATGTTACTTTTGATGCCATATAATGCTCCCATTATAGGATAAAATAATTTATTTTTCGAATATTGTATTTAGATTTAGTTACTCAAAGGTAGACTATTGTTCGCCTCCGTTGAACTAATGTGAACAATAACACCCAGACGACTCATGTGCATAATGTTCATATCATACAAAACTTACTTAAAACTGAATAATGTAAGAAAGTACTTTATTTGTCATTATACAATTGTACAATGTCATTTAACCCATCCTTTGGTGCCATTGGGGTAACCTTGTAAGGAGCAGTGGGCACCCATGGGCGGCACCCGGGGACCCATCTTCTGCTGTAAAACCAGGTTCATGGTCAGTTTTCTGGCTGGAGGATTTGACCTTAACAATGAGGGAAACTGGAGGAAATGCATCCAGACACGGGGAGAGAAACATGTGAACTCCACACAGAAAGACCCACATGGTCTGGGAATTGAACCCGGGTCTTCTTGTTGTGAGGCAAGGGCGCTAACCACTCAGCCACTGTGCCGCCTACGGCTGCTGGCAATAATGTGATTCTGACTTTTCTGCAACCTTGACCTTTGACCTTTTACAACATAGATAATTTGAATATACATAGCTAGAGATAGATAGATATAGATATGCATCAGTGCGTGTAATATTATGATAATATATCCAGTATTGATTAAGTTATAGCGTGATATGTCTATGTTTGATACACAGTGTTACACAAATTTGGCCACATGTCACCTTTGACCTCCAGATAATTGAAAAACGGTTGGTTGTAGGTGATAACACCAAGTATGACAATTGTATAAGTCTTCATTTTGCATAATTTGGTACCAATCTGAACATTGTGACCTTGACCTTTGATCTTTACTCAAATGGATCATTGCATCTGATGTGCATTAGCTATATGTATATGTCCATGTAATTTCATGGTGATATCTTAAGTATTCATTGAGTTATAGCATGATACTAGCTACTAGGGAACATAGCTACTAGGGAACATAGCTACTAGGGAACATAGGTACTAGGGAACATAGGTACTAGGGAACATAGGTACTAGGGAACATAGCTACTAGGTAACATAGCTACTAGGTAACATAGCTACTAGGGAACATAGCTACTAGGGAACATAGGTACTAGGGAACATAGGTACTAGGGAACATAGCTACTAGGGAACATAGCTACTAGGGAACATAGCTACTAGGGAACATAGCTACTAGGGAACATAGGTACTAGGGAACATAGGTACTAGGGAACATAGCTACTAGGTAACATAGCTACTAGGTAACATAGCTACTAGGGAACATAGCTACTAGGGAACATAGGTACTAGGGAACATAGCTATTAGGGAACATAGCTACTAGGTAACATAGCTACTAGGGAACATAGCTACTAGGGAACATAGCTACTAGGGAACATAGCTACTAGGGAACATAGCTACTAGGTAACATAGGTACTAGGGAACATAGCTACTAGGGAACATAGGTACTAGGGAACATAGGTACTAGGGAACATAGCTACTAGGTAACATAGCTACTAGGGAACATAGCTACTAGGGAACATAGCTACTAGGGAACATAGGTACTAGGGAACATAGGTACTAGGGAACATAGCTATTAGGGAACATAGCTACTAGGTAACATAGCTACTAGGGAACATAGCTACTAGGGAACATAGCTACTAGGGAACATAGCTACTAGGGAACATAGCTACTAGGGAACATAGCTACTAGGGAACATAGGTACTAGGGAACATAGCTACTAGGGAACATAGGTACTAGGGAACATAGCTACTAGGGAACATAGGTACTAGGGAACATAGCTACTAGGGAACATAGGTACTAGGGAACATAGCTACTAGGTAACATAGGTACTAGGGAACATAGGTACTAGGGAACATAGCTACTAGGTAACATAGGTACTAGAGAACATAGGTACTAGGGAACATAGCTACTAGGGAACATACCCTCCCATGGTTTAGACGTTTCAGTTTTCAGTTCGTACAAACATTCTCCCAGTTCCCAACGTTTCCTTTTGCACTAGTTTGACTTCATCACTTGCATTTTCTACTACTTTCTTTTTTAAACGAGCAGACGGACAGGTGTACAGTGTCATGGGTACAGAGTGATTTATTTAATCAGATTACTGCTGTACATATTGGACCGTTAGCGTGTATTTAAATGGACCCAGTGATGTCATTAATCCGTTCAGAGAACACATATAAACATGTATAAACACTGGTAAAAGAATATTTTAAACAAAACCCACCTGAATAAAAGCTTCTAACCATCGAAATAAACTCAAACTGACTGGACGTCACTTTGAAGCTCATTAGCAAATTCCCCAGGAATGTTTGCAGGAATGTGTTCTGTCTAAAGAAAATTATAAATGATAAATTATGAATACCGTTTTGTAACGGATGTTAATGGCAGCGTTGTGATGTAGATGAGGAACCTCCAGTACGCTTTGAAGTTTCCATTTTTCGCCTGGAGGAAGTTCTGAGCTCCAGCTTTGGGTAGAAGGGCAGCGAGCCAAAGCACCGCAGGACCAAGGAAGGAAGGCTTTCACATCGTCCAGATCTGTCAAACACACACGGCGTTAGAAAAGGTAGAAGGTCAACATGCTCTGACAGCCAATCAATGAACAGGAAGTGCTAACCATGCTGACCCATAACCCTTTGCAACCCAGTAATCCCTCAAGAGAGCCATTTATTGACCTATTTCTGTACTGCTTTATGTTACTACAATGTATGACCAGTGGCTAATGCTAGCCACCAAGCTAATATAATACCGTATGTTCTGCACTAAAAGACGCACTGGACTATAAGGTGCATTAAGGGAAGTCAAAAGTTATGAGAAAAAAAGGCAAAATCTTGGGTAAAAAAGTGGAAATTATATCCCTTTAAAAAGCTGCATGAATAGACTTTGAAGCATTTGCATCACTGAAACCGAAGAGTTGTCGTCAGTGAACATTTGATAAACTGAAGCAGGAAATTGTGTGACTTGGGAAGGTGTCTGGGGTTCTGCGAACAAACAGCTTCAACCAGGGTCTGGACTTTTTCTCTTCACTTTGACGTCATTGAGAAATTTGTCTTGCATGTCGTCGGCTTTACCCGGTGGTGGACGACGCGTCGGCGTGGAAACGACAGCTTAATTTTGGAGTCAAACCCGTTTTGTCTCCTGCAGACTCTGTTTCTGCTCCACACCAGCAAATCCCTCCAACTCCAGTGGTGTCTCCTCTCATCTATCCAGTCAGTACTCACTTTCTTCAGCCCCTCCCCACCCCTTTGTAGCTATGACTCATCGTCTGTATTAGCGGATAAAACGGTATTAGAGCGCCAGGCAGCGAAGGGGGCGATCTGCTCATTCATCATGCATACTGTTGCACGGCTGCGTCTTTACTCATTTGATCCAGTTAATTAAAGTGTATTGAAAAGCCTATTGTGCCTGTAACGCTCAACAATTATACAGGAGACGTTTTCACCCTGATAAACACTACACTATTAAACTCAAATACCCACGAGGCCACAGTCCATTTCCAGTGGCAGAGCATTTCCACCAGTATCAATATTGCTTTTGTTAGAGCGGATAAAATCGTAATAAGACCCGAAAGAACACGGGCTAAAGTGAAATGGGACGGGACTGAAACCAGAAAGAATGATGTGAACTGCAGAGATAGAAAAAGGACGGAGCAATTCTGGAGATGTTAAAGATGAAGAAAGATAAGTGAAAAACTTAAGACAAAATGATAAGATACGAGAAGACAGGGTAAGGTAAGATAGAACAATCAAAGATAAAGTTAAGGGAAGACAAGATAAGATAAAAAAGATAAGGTCATGTAGACTGTATGTTGGACACCCATGTGGGTCAGTTTTAGTGTGTAGACCGTATGTTGGACACCCATGTGGGTCAGTTTTGGCCTGTAGACCGTATGTTGGACACCCATGTGGGTCAGTTTTGGCCTGTAGACCGTATGTTGGACACCCATGTGGGTCAGTTTTGGTGTGTAGACCGTATGTTGGACACTCATGTGGGTCAGTTTTGGTGTGTAGACCGTATGTTGGACACCCATGTGGGTCAGTTTTGGTGTGTAGACCGTATGTTGGACACCCATGTGGGTCAGTTTAGCTGTGTAGACCGTATGTTGGACCCCCATGTGGGTCAGTTTGGGTGTGTAGACCGTATGTTGGACACCCATGTGGGTCAGTTTGGGTGTGTAGACCGTATGTTGGACACCCATGTGGGTCAGTTTTGGTGTGTAGACCGTATGTTGGACACCCATGTGGGTCAGTTTTGGTGTGTAGACCGTATGTTGGACACCCATGTGGGTCAGTTTTGGTGTGTAGACCGTATGTTGGACACTCATGTGGGTCAGTTTTGGTGTGTAGACCGTATGTTGGACACCCATGTGGGTCAGTTTTGGTGTGTAGACCGTATGTTGGACACCCATGTGGGTCAGTTTAGCTGTGTAGACCGTATGTTGGACACCCATGTGGGTCAGTTTTGGTGTGTAGACCGTATGTTGGACACCCATGTGGGTCAGTTTTGGTGTTTAGACCGTATGTTGGACACCCATGTGGGTCAGTTTTGGTGTGTAGACCGTATGTTGGACACCCATGTGGGTCAGTTTTGGTGTGTAGACCGTATGTTGGACACCCATGTGGGTCAGTTTTGGTGTGTAGACCGTATGTTGGACACCCATGTGGGTCAGTTTTGGTGTGTAGACCGTATGTTGGAAACCCATGTGGGTCAGTTTTGGTGTGTAGACCGTATGTTGGACACCCATGTGGGTCAGTTTTGGTGTGTAGACCGTATGTTGGACACCCATGTGGGTCAGTTTAGCTGTGTAGACCGTATGTTGGACACCCATGTGGGTCAGTTTTGGTGTGTAGACCGTATGTTGGACACCCATGTGGGTCAGTTTTGGTGTTTAGACCGTATGTTGGACACCCATGTGGGTCAGTTTTGGTGTGTAGACCGTATGTTGGACACCCATGTGGGTCAGTTTTGGTGTGTAGACCGTATGTTGGACACCCATGTGGGTCAGTTTTGGTGTGTAGACCGTATGTTGGACACCCATGTGGGTCAGTTTTGGTGTGTAGACCGTATGTTGGACACCCATGTGGGTCAGTTTTGATGTGTAGACCGTATGTTGGACACCCATGTGGGTCAGTTTTGGTGTGTAGACCGTATGTTGGACACCCATGTGGGTCAGTTTTGGTGTGTAGACCGTATGTTGGACACCCATGTGGGTCAGTTTTGGTGTGTAGACCGTATGTTGGACACTCATGTGGGTCAGTTTTGGTGTGTAGACCGTATGTTGGACACCCATGTGGGTCAGTTTTGGTGTGTAGACCGTATGTTGGACACCCATGTGGGTCAGTTTAGCTGTGTAGACCGTATGTTGGACACCCATGTGGGTCAGTTTTGGTGTGTAGACTGTATGTTGGACACCCATGTGGGTCAGTTTTGGTGTTTAGACCGTATGTTGGACACCCATGTGGGTCAGTTTTGGTGTGTAGACCGTATGTTGGACACCCATGTGGGTCAGTTTTGGTGTGTAGACCGTATGTTGGACACCCATGTGGGTCAGTTTTGGTGTGTAGACCGTATGTTGGACACCCATGTGGGTCAGTTTTGGTGTGTAGACCGTATGTTGGAAACCCATGTGGGTCAGTTTTGGTGTGTAGACCGTATGTTGGACACCCATGTGGGTCAGTTTTGGTGTGTAGACCGTATGTTGGACACCCATGTGGGTCAGTTTAGCTGTGTAGACCGTATGTTGGACACCCATGTGGGTCAGTTTTGGTGTGTAGACCGTATGTTGGACACCCATGTGGGTCAGTTTTGGTGTTTAGACCGTATGTTGGACACCCATGTGGGTCAGTTTTGGTGTGTAGACCGTATGTTGGACACCCATGTGGGTCAGTTTTGGTGTGTAGACCGTATGTTGGACACCCATGTGGGTCAGTTTTGGTGTGTAGACCGTATGTTGGACACCCATGTGGGTCAGTTTTGGTGTGTAGACCGTATGTTGGACACCCATGTGGGTCAGTTTTGGTGTGTAGACCGTATGTTGGACACCCATGTGGGTCAGTTTTGGTGTGTAGACCGTATGTTGGACACCCATGTGGGTCAGTTTTGGTGTGTAGACCGTATGTTGGACACCCATGTGGGTCAGTTTTGGTGTGTAGACCGTATGTTGGACACCCATGTGGGTCAGTTTTGGTGTGTAGACCGTATGTTGGACACCCATGTGGGTCAGTTTTGGTGTGTAGACCGTATGTTGGACACCCATGTGGGTCAGTTTTGGTGTGTAGACCGTATGTTGGACACCCATGTGGGTCAGTTTTGGTGTGTAGACCGTATGTTGGACACCCATGTGGGTCAGTTTTGGTGTGTAGACCGTATGTTGGACACCCATGTGGGTCAGTTTTGGTGTGTAGACCGTATGTTGGACACCCATGTGGGTCAGTTTTGGTGTGTAGACCACATATTTCCAGGTTTCGGAACTAAAGTCCTACGCAGATGATGCAGTCATTTCCAGGTTGTGTTTTAAGTCGGAGCAGAAGCTCCAACCACAGGTGCAGACATGAATAAATGAAGACCTGATGGTAAATGTGGGTGAACCTTTATTTACTGCCCACCCCCCCGTCCCCCCTAGTTCACCACATCCTGTCAGCACCCTCCACCCCCACCCCTCCCCCTTTTCCTTATCCCATTGTGGGACAAGTGCCAGCATCAGCAGTCCCTGAAATATTTATCAGTGTCCTCCACTTTTCGGTTCCGTCACTGGAGATGAGCCGAGTCCAGTCGACCTGCCTCGCTCAGTTCAACAAAAAAGAACTAAATTACCCACAGATTTGAGAGGCAGCCCCCCCCCCCCCCAAAAAAAGTCAGCGCATCAGAGAAGAAATCAATGCAGTGTTTTAAAGATGGGCCCCGTCCGCCAACTGGACGGGGCCTCACTGGGGATTTACAAAAGTGGATTCACAGACGGCTCACCATCATTTCCAATTTTGGAGCAGCAGGGAGGTGGATGGGAGGGTGGGAGTGGGGGGTCGAATGGGAAGCGAAGATTTTCCTGAGTTTGGAACAAACTCAGTGGGAAAAACAGAGTCCGAGGAAATGGACGAAGATGGAAAAGTATTCACAAGCACAAGCACTGCCCTGAAAAACCACAGTGGGAATAAAATATTCATGTTCCTGGGCTGCTATATTCATGTTCCTGGGTCTAGGTGGTCTAGAACAAGGAAAAAATTAAATTCAACTAAATTAAAATGATTTTAACTATTGATTGTTAAAGACGTCAGTGTAATTCATAATAACTATGGGACAGGTGGGCCGACTTTGGCCCCTGGGCCTTATGTTTGACACCTGTGCAGAGTCCAGGACGTGCAGCTGTAAAATAGAAATAGTTTGAGCAGTTATTAGTTAATTTCCCTTTGACTGAAGTCAGAAATAAAAGTGTTTTAGTTCAGGATGTGACTTTGTTCTAATAATAGTTTTGTTCAAATAGAAAAAAACAAACAGCTGTTTCAAATCTGGGAGGAAGTTAAATGGACCAATGAAGCGGCGCCATAATTACCCACAATACTGTTCTGCTTTTAAAGACAAATAAACCTGCAGCGCACATTTACAAATAGTACCTATTTATACACAGTCTGTAGAACTGGTCTGAGAACTGGTCTGTAGAACTGGTCTGTAGAACTGGTCTGTAGAGGGTCAGTGGTTCAGGTCAGTGGAAGTGGTCTCCTGCATCAGACCAGTGGTGGTCCAGAGGACCCCCCCCCCCCCCCCCCCCTTAAAGTGCTGATGGTGTGGTGTGGATAGGGGGCTGTTTGATGCAGTTACATTATTAATGACACTAATGGGACAGACATGCATCAGGGTTTGGGGGGGGGGGGGTCCAACAGGCTGAAATGACACACACACACACACACACACATCACTGACAACCCCCCTCCCAAACACTGACAGTAACACATGTTTTGTATTTCTACGTTGATTTCACAGATTTATTATATCTATATATTATATTATTATATTAAATGTATATATTATATTAGATCTATATATTTACCTCCTTTATTCTATGTCCTTCTAGAACATTGCAGCAGCTCCCGTTCACTTTGATAACCGCCCGCTGCCCATGGCAACGGGTTTTGTCACTTCAGATTCACTGTACCATATCACTCCGCAGGTAGTTCGGCCACTTTTAAAGTAAATATTAGCTTCATTGTAACTGCTAGCTTATCCACTGTTAACCTCTCCTGATGTTATCCTGACCGTCCTCACCTCGTACAGAATCTCCAGGGCCGTAGTCAGTATTTTACTTCGGGGTTAACTCATCTATGCTGGTTTTTATAAAACAAGGAGCGGTTTCAGTGAGCTTCGTTTTCAGTATTTATTTACAAGAACGGTACAACACCTGCTCTGGTCGACTTGACTGTGTACATCCGTCTTTCTCTTTTCTCTGCCTAAAACTCTCTGCACCCCCTTCTGTCTGCCCCGCCTATTTCACAACACTAGTCTGTTAGAGTAGTGACAGTAATAAACTGTAATAACCAATAATAAGAATAAGCGGGATAATACATGGAACACCAGTTACTATCGAAAAATATTCCCCATCAGGGAATATTTTTCTGATAGTAAGTCGTGGGCCATACATTATAACTTGCTTATTTCAGCTGAATTAACTCATGACTTTTACTCTGACGCCATATTGTATTTTCACGCTGTTTTCAACATGTATTGATGATTTAACATAATAACTGATGATGATGTGATTGGACAAGGTCACAGATTTAATAGGATTTATGACGTTAACCGCGATCTGAGTGGTGTTTTCATGTGTGTGTGTGTGCGTACACATTTCCTCTGTTCGCATGCTAGCTTCGCCAATTAGTGACGGATCCTTCTGAAATTTGTCATGTAGAAGGAGACACATACAAGGATGAAACAGACTGAGTTTAAGACCAATCAACTCACTACTTCCTGTCTGACGCCATATGGAATACCACTGCTCCACCTGCTCTAACGTTGCTCTTCTTCGGGTTCGGTCGGTGTAGCTTCAGTTTCCAGACGGTAATAAAACACAGAAGTGACGACAGATGAACAACCAGGATCAGAGTGTTGGAGGTGTTTGTTGGAGAAGGAACCTGACCCCCCCACCCCCCACCCCTCCATCCCCTCCTCCACCCACTGCAGATGTACTGTGACCCTTCCCCTTTAACTCATGTATCAGCACTTCCTTCAGAACTAAATCATGTGCTCCACAGATCATGTTGCAGTAAATAGTCTGGAACTAACTGCACTTTGTTTATGTACAGCTTTATTTTGGCGGGACGATGCACATCAGTGACCGCATTTATACATTTAATTTCAGTCTAAACATGTAAATATGCTAGAGTTAGCGACAGTGCTAATTTCCATCTGCAGTCCCCAGAACATGAATAAATAAATAATACTGATTCAATTCATTTTTATTTATAAAGCCCCAAATCACAACAAAGTGGTCTCACAGGGCTTTACAGAAACAGGCCTAAACATCCCCTGTGCTTAGAGACCCTCCTTCTCGGCAAAAAAAAAAAACTTCAACTGATCAGTGCAGAATAAAGCAAATACAGTGGAATAAGTAAAGTGCACTTTAACACAATATTATATTATTATAGAAAAATAAATACATTAAAATACATTTAATTTCAGCCTTGAACAATATTTGTATCTAAATAGAATAAAAATTAAATAATTATTATTATGTAAAAAGAAATACATTAAAATGTTTTCATTCATTTTATGGTAATAGTGATGTTTTATGGTAATAGTGATGTTTTATAGTAATAGTGATGTTTTATAGTAATAGTGATGTTTTATGGTAATAGTGATGTTTTATGGTAATAGTGATGTTTTATAGTAATAGTGATGTTTTATGCTAATAGTGATGTTTTATGCTAATAGTGATGTTTTATAGTAATAGTGATGTTTTATGGTAATAGTGATGTTTTATGGTAATAGTGATGTTTTATGGTAATAGTGATGTTTTATGGTAATAGTGATGTTTTATGCTAATAGTGATGTTTTATGCTAATAGTGATGTTTTATAGTAATAGTGATGTTTTATAGTAATAGTGATGTTTTATGCTAATAGTGATGTTTTATGGTAATAGTGATGTTTTATGGTAATAGTGATGTTTTATGGTAATAGTGATGTTTTATAGTAATAGTGATGTTTTATAGTAATAGTGATGTTTTATAGTAATAGTGATGTTTTATGGTAATAGTGATGTTTTATGGTAATAGTGATGTTTTATAGTAATAGTGATGTTTTATGCTAATAGTGATGTTTTATGCTAATAGTGATGTTTTATAGTAATAGTGATGTTTTATGGTAATAGTGATGTTTTATGGTAATAGTGATGTTTTATAGTAATAGTGATGTTTTATAGTAATAGTGATCTCTTTTTGTGTGTGATCTGTGATGATGGACTGAGTGTTTTTTCTGCTGCTGTAACAAAAGCTGAATGAAGTATCTGTCTGTTTGCCTGTCTGTCTGCCTGTCTCCATTTGAAGGGGTTAGGGGTGAAATGGGATTCAGCCAGAGTCCGACTCACTCTTCTTCGTCTCCCCCCCAGGTGAGACCTTCTCAGAACACTACAGTCACACAGAGGGGTGTCGTTCGTGTACCCAGTGCACAGGGATGATGCGTATGGAGACTCCCTGCACCGACTCTAACGACGCCGTCTGCACCTGTAACTATAACTTCTACTTCAGTAAAGTGAGCGCTCGCTGTGAACCCTGCACCGTCTGTCCTGTGGGACAGGGTGTGTTCGAACACTGCTCCCACGACCAGGACACGGTGTGTGAGGAGTGTGTGGACGACACCTACTCTGAACTGGACAGTTCCCTGGACCCCTGTCTGCCCTGCACCATCTGTGACGAGTGGACTGAGATCCAGATCAGCCAGTGTACACCCACCAGCGACTCTGTCTGCCATAGTGAGGACACACACACACACACACACACACACACACACATTATACATACATGCATGCACACATTACCAGAGGTGGAAGTAACTAAGTAAAAGTACTTTGTTACTGTACTTAAGTAGATGTTTTAGGTATCTGTACATTACATGACTATTTATTTGTCTGGCAAATTTTTACTTTCTCTCCCTACATTTATATAAATATATGTACTTTATACTCTTTACATTTATATAAATATATGTACTTTATACTCTTTACATTTATATAAATATATGTACTTTATACTCTTTACATTTATATAAATATATGTACTTAATACTCTTTACATTTATATAAATATATGTACTTAATACTCTTTACATTTATATAAATATATGTACTTAATACTCTTTACATTTATATAAATATATGTACTTTATATCCTACTTTTATATAAATATTTGTACTTTATACTCTTTACATTTATATAAATATATGTACTTTATACTCTTTACATTCTCAGCATAGACTCATTACTTTTTTAAACTAAACAGATGTGACAGTATGAACAATAAGTGGAGTCACTGCACATAGTTTTGTGTATAATGTTTCGTACATTTCCTGTCCATACTCACAAAACTAAGTGCAGTGACTCTATCAAACACATTGTCTACATATAAACTCACTTTTAAATGCTTTATTTTAGATACTTTTGAAACTTTTATTGTGTCTGGGTATGTTTCCCCATTGGGGGGTTCATCTGGGCCCATAAACCCAAGATGATATGTATTCATTTGCTCATGAATGGGGATTGGGGAAAATAAAAACAGGGTCAGTTTTTCACAGATTTTGTCTGCCAGCGTGTGAGGGCAGGTACGAGCGTGTGAGGGCAGGTACGAGCGTGTGAGGGCAGGTACGAGCGTGTGAGGGCAGGTACGATGGTGTGAGGGCAGGTACGATGGTGTGAGGGCAGGTACGATGGTGTGAGGGCAGGTACGATGGTGTGAGGGCAGGTACGAGCGTGTGAGGGCAGGTACGATGGTGTGAGGGCAGGTACGAGGGTGTGAGGGCAGGTACGAGCGTGTGAGGGCAGGTACGATGGTGTGAGGGCAGGTACGAGCGTGTGAGGGCAGGTACGATGGTGTGAGGGCAGGTACGAGCGTGTGAGGGCAGGTACGAGCGTGTGAGGGCAGGTACGAGGGTGTGAGGGCAGGTACGAGCGTGTGAGGGCAGGTACGAGCGTGTGAGGGCAGGTACGAGCGTGTGAGGGCAGGTACGAGCGTGTGAGGGCAGGTACGAGCATGTGAGGGCAGGTACGAGGGTGTGAGGGCAGGTACGATGGTGTGAGGGCAGGTATGAGCGTGTGAGGGCAGGTACGATGGTGTGAGGGCAGGTACGAGCGTGTGAGGGCAGGTACGAGGGTGTGAGGGCAGGTACGAGGGTGTGAGGGCAGGTACGATGGTGTGAGGGCAGGTACGATGGTGTGAGGGCAGGTACGATGGTGTGAGGGCAGGTACGATGGTGTGAGGGCAGGTACGATGGTGTGAGGGCAGGTACGAGCGTGTGAGGGCAGGTACGATGGTGTGAGGGCAGGTACGAGGGTGTGAGGGCAGGTACGAGCGTGTGAGGGCAGGTACGATGGTGTGAGGGCAGGTACGAGGGTGTGAGGGCAGGTATGAGCGTGTGAGGGCAGGTACGAGGGTGTGAGGGCAGGTACGAGCGTGTGAGGGCAGGTACGAGCGTGTGAGGGCAGGTACGATGGTGTGAGGGCAGGTACGAGGGTGTGAGGGCAGGTACGAGGGTGTGAGGGCAGGTATGAGCGTGTGAGGGCAGGTACGATGGTGTGAGGGCAGGTACGATGGTGTGAGGGCAGGTACGATGGTGTGAGGGCAGGTACGATGGTGTGAGGGCAGGTACGATGGTGTGAGGGCAGGTACGATGGTGTGAGGGCAGGGTATTTTCTTACCTTTAACATAAATATATATTTAAATTTTTCATGTACATTCAGGCGTTTCATTCAGATCTAGCAAAGACTGTGGTGGAAAACAGAAAAGTTCACCAGTAAAATTAACACCATTCATCTGTTTCCAGTGGAAACTGTGGAGGAAATGATGGTCTATATAATTACATCCCATAATGGGAACCATGTGACCTGTAGGATTTTCTTCAGTGTATATGAAAGATGTTTCAAAGCCTCGTGTTAGAGTTAATTTTGGAAACTTCTAGGTTAAATATGACAATAAAAACCTAAACTGTGGCAGTGACAGGTGCATTATGGGAAGAAAACAGATTAATACTGGTGCTGTCATTAACATTAACCCTTTAACACCTGAAAGTAAATATTAACATGTAAAAAAATACATATTTAATTCAGTGGAGATAACTAATTTAAGTATAGATAGAGTTTTGGGTATGTTGCATATTTACAACATTTGTCATTAAAGGTTTAATCAACATGATTAATCTGATTAAAATGTTTTACTTATATTTTTTTTTCTGTATTTAATGAGATTTTTGGGATTTTTCATGTTTTTTTCATCAATTTTAATTATTTATTTACTTATTGATTCACTCTTTGTATGTCATGTGTGTGAGCTTTGACCCCCCCCCCCCGTACGTTATATCTATCGTTCCATGTATAAAGACATTATGAACCCAGTCTTTCTTCCTCCGGTTCTCAGTCTCACTTTAGCGGTCTGGTTCTGGTCCAGAGACCATATGTTGGACCTCCTCTCCTGACTGTGTGGGGTCTTTTCCACCTCTGGGTCCAGTCTCTGTGGTCCAGTGGCGTGTCATGACTGAGCGCGTGCAGAAGTCGTATCCACTTAAACTGACCGACGTGACCCCACACACACACACACACACACACACACACACACACACACACACACACACACACACACACACACTGGGGACATAATACTCCCTTGTGCTCATCACCCTTGTTGGTTGACGGTGGTAACAAAAGTTAAGACCCCCCTCTGTGGGTCTGAGGGGGTGTCGCCAGGCCTGTGGGCGTGGCCAGAGGTGGTAGAAGTACTGTAGTAGAAGTACAACTACTGGTGTCTACAAATACTCTGGTAAAAGTACAAGTACTTATTCAACTGTTTTACTGAAGTAAAAGTAAAAAGTTAAACTGTCAGAATTATGAATTAAAAAGTACAAATTATGGAATAAAAAGTCAAAATTCTAAGATAAAAAGTGAAAATTATGGGATGGGGTTTTGTCCTCAGACACAGGACATGTTTTTAATGTCACATCAAAGTCGTTCAGATCAAACTTTCCTAAAAAAAACAAACAAACAAAAGAATGTGGTTAAAAATGTCTCTGACTCCAACACAGTGTCCTGGTCTGGTCCAGGCTGGTCTGGTCTGGTCCAGGCTGGTCTGGTCTGGTCCAGGCTGGTCTGGTCTGGTCCAGGCTGGTCTGGTCTGGTCCAGGCTGGTCTGGTCTAGTCAAGGCTGGTCTGGTCTGGTCCAGGCTGGTCTGGTCTAGTCAAGGCTGGTCTGGTCTGGTCTGGTCCAGGCTGGTCTGGTCTGGTCCAGGCTGGTCTGGTCTAGTCAAGGCTGGTCTGGTCTAGTCAAGGCTGGTCTGGTCTGGTTCAGGCTGGTCTGGTCTCTAGTCTAGGCTGGTCTGGTCTGGTCCAGGATGGTCTGGTCTAGTCTGGGCTGGTCTGGTCTGGTCCAGGATGGTTTGGTCTGGTCCAGGATGGTCTGGTCTGGTCCAGGATGGTCTGGTCTAGTCTAGGCTGGTCTGGTCTGGTCCAAGATGGTCTGGTCTGGTCCAGCCTGGTCTGGTCTGGGTGGGATCGATGGCGGACGCTGTGTGTGTCCTGCAGTGCATTCTGGGTAGTCCTAGAGGTCACTGAGCGAAACCCGAGCGCGTGCAGAAGAAACCCCAGGACTGGTATCGACCGCTGACGCAGCACATCGTCTGTTCGCTACAGACTCCGCCCACTGCCGTTGCACTGTTCCAAAGATGAAAAAATACCTTTGATTCATCAATTGATTTGTTTGTTGATTTATTAGATTTTTGTTTATTTTCTTTCTGATTTAGTTCATTTTTTACAAGAATTTATTCTCTTTGTTCATTTTACAGTTTGTTTTTCCTCATGTTGATGCTTACGTTTGTCTAATGTCTCCATATTTTCTTCCTTTTTTTTACTATTTTTCATTCATTTTATCTGTCTGTCTGTCTGTCTGTCTGTCTGTCTGTCTGTCTGTCTGTCTGTCTATCTGTCTATCTGTCTGTCTGTCTATCTGTCTATCTATCTGTCTGTCTGTCTGTCTGTCTGTCTGTCTATCTGTCTGTCTGTCTGTCTGTCTGTCTGTCTATCTGTCTGTCTGTCTATCTGTCTGTCTGTCTATCTACGTCTGTCTGTCTGTCTGTCTGTCTGTCTTCTCCAGTTCAGTCGATTAATGATAGTAAATCAATAATCATTTTCATTTCTATTCCATATAAACTGTTTAATATTTTTCCACATATTTCCATTGATCTGCTGAGGTTTGAGCAAATTATTATTATTATTTTCCAAATTGATATGAATTAAAAATAAACAGGAGAGCAGAGATTAAAACAGCAGATAAAAACTGACTCTACTCTTGTTTTTTTGGACGCCCCCCTCCTCCCTGCCCTCCTCCTCCCCTGCCCTCGCCTCCCTCCTCACCTCCCTCCCCCTCCCCCCCCCCCCCCTCCTCCCCTCCTCCTCCTCCCCCCCCCCCTCCCCCCTCCCTCCCTCCTCCCCCCCCTCCTCCCTCTCCTCCTCCCTCCCCCCCCCCTCCTCCCTCCCTCCTCCCCCCCTCCTCCCCCCCTCCTCCCCCCCCTCCTCCCTCCCCCTCCTCCCTCTCCTCCTCCCTCCCTCCTCCCTCCCTCCCCCCCCCCCCCCCCTCCTCCCCTCTCCTCCTCCCTCCCCCCCCCCCCCCCCCTCCTCCTCCCTCCTCCCCCCCCCTCCTCCCTCTCCTCCTCCCTCCCTCCCCCTCTCCTCCCCCCTCAGGCTGCAGTGTTTTCGCTGCTACACTGAAAAAAATAAAACATTGAATCAACTTAAAAATTCTAAAAATAAAAATAGGTCACACATTTAAAACATATATTTAAGTGAATCAAATGAAATTAAAATAACCCTAGCCCTATTAAATTTAATTTGGTTCACTCAACTAGATGTTTTATGTCTGACCATAAAAAGTCAAAATTGAAGAATATTTTTGACTTGATTCAGTGTTTAACTTTTTACAGTGTAGCAGGGTGGACGTTAGCCAGCATGGATTCAATTCAGCGCCTTTTCGTCACTGCCGCTGTATAATTACTGAGCTAATCAGAGCACTTTACAGCAGCTCCTCTGTTCATCTGAACCCCCACTGCCCCCCCCCACCCCCCCCAACTGTCTCTATTAACCCTCCGACAGAAGACAGAGCACTCACTTTGACTCATTTGTATGTGATGGATGTGTGCATCTGCCGACAAAACACAAGAAGATGGAGTCGTAGACAGACGAGGAGTGTGTTAGCCGTCCCGATAAAGACATGATTGTTAGCGTGTGCGGCTGCTCATCACCCCCCCACCACCCCCATACTCACCCACCCTTAAAGACCCCAGGGTTAACTCCACCATAAAGACCTGGATGGCTCATAAAAATTAACCCCAGCTTCTCCCCCTCTTGTCCACACCCTGCTAATAAACACATTTCTCTGCACACTTGGCCCCAGCGCTCGTAAACTCCTGCGCTGGTTTTTATTTAGTTTCAAACCCGCTGAAGCCAAAATGAAGCTGTTAAAGAACCGCCACCGCCGCCTCTGAGCGCCGGTTCTGTTCCAGTTGAGGTATGCAGCCTCTGGAGTGTCAGGTTCAGGATCTCTGGTCTGCATTGGGTGGCGGGACGGGGGGTGGGGGGTGGATGTTAGCATCACTGCACTCTGAGGATTTTATTTTGTTTGGATGTTTCCGGAGCTTCCACTCTCCCAACTTTATTTTGTCTCTTGCTCCCTCCATACTGACACTGTTGTACGACACCTTCACAGAAATTCAGTTAATAAAGTGTATTTATTAATAATAGAAAATTGTACCTAATATTTCAATGATTTAGCAGGTTATTTTAAAGGGACAGTTCAGTATTTTTCAGTGTCATCAGTGTCTTTACTCTGGTGCACCCACACTGACTCCGCCCCTCTCTTCTGACTCCACCCCTTTACTCTGGTGCACCCAAAATGACAGTGTCCTGTGAGCCCAGTTCTGGTCCAGTTTTGGTCAAAGCAAAAGTCGTCTCGGCAGATTTCCTGGAGTCAACAAAATAAAACCTGTTTCTTGTCAAAACAGTATGTGTTGAGTGTGGACGAATGACCTGGCGACTGCAACCCCAATATCATTAAAAATATTTTTCAATGACCCACAACCGTGGGTGACCGCAGGCGCCTATTCACTTTGGGTCAGCCCGTGCACATTAAGCGAAGTCAAAATCATGAAATAAAAAAGTTATAATGATGAGATAAGTCAAAATTCCAAGTCACTCAGCTTAACCATAATGAATGAATATATGAGGCACACTGTGATTTTTGAAGAAGATTAAAGTCTTTTAAGTGCACCTTATAGTCTGTAAAATGCAGTACATAGAAAAGTGTTACATGAAGCTAACCCATTATTATTATCTGAGTAGAGTGCGGTGCAGAGTAAACGTGCTTAAACGTCGTCAGTGTACTGAACTCATCTCGTGTGGTTTAGTTTCTCTTAGCGGCTCCTGATGACGCGTCCGGTGCCGGTAAAGTGTGGAATCGGAGTCGTTTTTACCGCTCTATGCTTGTGACTGATACATGTGAAGAACTTCCACCAGCAGATGACTGATGGTCCCGTCAGCGCCGTTAACTAACTGAATGGAACGCCCCAGCGCCTGCACACTTTCACTCACATTCACACCTTCCATTCACACTTGATTCCATTTGTGCGTCGGTGTTGCGTTTCTAATAGCATTAGCTCGCTCTGCATTAGCTGTGTGATGTATGGCAGCAGCGAAGGAAACCTGACCACGTCTGAGGAAAGGTCAAGAAACGCATGTAATGCAGACGCCGCTGTTCCAGCTCCAGCGCTCCTAACGCTCCCTCCTGTTCCTTTTCCCAAATCAATAACACTGGCTTTAAATAGTTCCTGCATTAGCTCTGCATTAGCGGCTAAGTATGGAGCGCACATGTGCTGTATTTTTCAGACTGTGGAAGATATTTTCTACTGTTTCTGTAAACCAATCTGTCCCACAGGAGGCAGGAATGCCCCGTCATCAGGCCGACAAACGCCCCCATCACCACACTTGATGACCCGTACAAGTTTTTTTAAAAGTTGCTCATTTCAGCAGGGCCAGTTCTGGTCTAGGCCAACACTAGGCCAACACTAGGCCAACACTGGGCCAACACTGGGCCAACACTAGGCCAACACTGGGCCAACACCAGACCAACACTAGGCCAACACCAGACCAACACTAGGCCAACACTAGGCCAACACTAGGCCAACACTAGGCCAACACTAGACCAACACTAGGCCAACACTAGGCCAACACTGGGCCAACACTGGGCCAACACTGGGCCAACACTAGGCCAACACTGGGCCAACACTGGGCCAACACTGGGCCAACACTGGGCCAACACTAGGCCAACACTGGGCCAACACTGGGCCAACACTGGGCCAACACTAGACCAACACCAGGCCAACACTAGGCCAACACTAGACCAACACTAGGCCAACACCTCTCTTTCCTTTTAGTGTAATTGTAAATGATCATGTGTAAACATAGTGTCCTACATCTGATGGAGTACGTACTGAGTGTCCATGAATAATCACTGTCAATGTTAACTTTAATGATTTATTTACTGTATTTTCACACTATAAGACACACTGTCAATGAATGGTATATTTAAAAAAATTATATATAATGCACATTAAGTGAAGTTAAACAGTCACAATAGGTCTCAACCTTGTTGAATTATAACACTGAGCAAAACACACTCTGATTCTGATAAAAACAAACTTTAAAAGAGTCCAAATTCTGAGATAAAAATCACAATGAGATAAAAAGTTAAAATTACATGATAAAAAGGCAAGGTTATGAGATAAGAAGCAAAAATTCCAAGTCACTAAGCACAACCATAATTAACCCATATATAAAGTGCACTGTCAGTAAATTAAAGTCTTTTCAGTTCACCTTATAGGACAGTAAATACAGAGTCTTAATATTCTAATTCTGTTGGACTTGGTGCCACCAACACATCTGGTGCCCTACTCTGCCTGTGCTTAACGCCGGCCCTGCATCTCGGTCCCTTCGGACGATTAAAGCCAGAACTCTGTGTAAATTATGCAACAAATCAATGTGTAGAAACAGGACGATGTGCGAATAGACGACGTGTGATGGTCCGCTGAGTCCGGTTTTCCTCCGTACGCTGTCGTCTGACCACAACAGTTGATGGAAAACATCCACACATTCAACTTTTGAAGGAGTAGTGACAGATCTTTGGGAACAGTCCAGTTTTGTTTCATGAAAAGACTTATTTAGCATTCACCGAAGTGTACGATATTAAAATTTTTTAATGTAAGCATGCTAACTGGGTGGTTCAGTGGTTAACACTAGATTCCGGTTTGTGTGAAATGATGAAAAAAGCTTCAATAAACAGGTCTACCCCCCCCACCACCACCACCACCACCACCAAAAAAAAGGGGTGGTGAGGGTTGTTTTTGGTTGGGTTTTTTTTTCCTTTTGTCCATCTGTTTTCCAGCAATTTTACAGAAAAAAACAAAAAATTACTCAGTTATTATTGTTGACAGATAGGGTAAGGTGGAGTCAGTGCAAGAAATAAGAAATGCAACAAATATAGAACATTAAAGAAGTACTAAAAACAAAAACACAATATACAGATATAAATTATGAAAATATAAAAACAAACTATATACATGGCATAGTAGTAGTAATAATAATAATAATAATAATAATAATAATAATAATAATAATTAATTAGATTTCTAGAGTGTTTTTCAAGTCACCCAAAGTGCTTTACATGAGTGTTCCATTATTCATTCACTCACACATGCTCCCTCTGGTGGTGGTAAACTATATATGTATCCACAGTTGCCCAGGCCCCTCCCACCACCACCAAACATTCATACACCAGTGTGAGTGACACTGGAGGCAGGA
>CM035790.1:38137259-38142342 GCA_020466265.1 Siphamia tubifer
ATTTAACTAAAAAATTAATTAATTAAAAAATGAAACAAAAACCAAAAAAACTATATTAAAGTCTTTGAAAAATACATGTTTCACTTTACACTTATTTCCCTTCTATTTTATGGAGACTTCCTGAAAAAAAAAAACAAAGTAATGTATTTATAGGCCATATCATTTTTATTTAACCCTTGTGGGGACCTGAATTTTGGACCCCATAGTGTCAGAGGTCCCTATGGTTTGACTGTCTAAACATATCATTGTCCCCATAAAGATAGAAACACACACACACACACAGATCAGACATTAGTCAATAATAATATGGTCATGTGTCTTTGGTTGTTTGATTCTTTCCTGACCTTTGAGCTCTGACCTTTGACCTCCTCCACAGGTGGAACAGCTGTAAACAGAACAAACAGGCAGCTAACAACCGAGCAGCGACCAACAACCAGATGGTGACGCCGGAGGGAGAGAAGCTCCACAGCGATAGCGGCATCTCAGTGGATAGTCAGAGTCTGCACGAACAGCAGCAGCAACAGCAACTACAGCAACAGGCCCAGGTCGACATCCAGGCCCAGCCCCAGACACAAGAACAGATAGGCAAGTACACGACTAATGCACGACTAATACACAACTTATGCACGACTAATACACGACTAATACATGACTTATGCACAACTAATGCACGACTAATACACAACTTATGCACGACTAATACACGACTAATACATGACTTATGCACAACTAATGTACGACTAATACACCAACTTATGCACAACTAATGCACGACTAATACACGACTTATGCACGACTAATACACGACTAATACGCAACTAATGCACAACTAATGCACGACTAATACACCGACTTATGCACAACTAATGCACAACTAATGTACAACTAATACACCGACTTATGCACAACTAATGCACAACTAATGCACGACTAATACACGACTAATACGCAACTAATGCATGACTAATATACGACTTATGCACAACTAATGCACGACGAATACATGACTAATACGCGACTAATACGCAACTATTGCACAACTAATGCATGACTAATACACGACTTATGCACAACTAATGCACGACTAATGCACGACTAATACACGACTTATGCACAACTAATGCACGACTAATGCACGACTAATACACGACTAACACACGACTTATGCACAACTAATGCACGACTAATACGCAACTAATGCACGACTAATACATGACTAATACGCAACTAATGCACGACTAATGTACGACTAATACACGACTAATGCACAACAAACGCACAACTGATGTACGACTAATGCACGACTAATACACTACTAACGCACAACTAATACACAACTAATGCACAACCAATGCACGACTAATAAACAACTAATGCATGACTAATGCACGACTAATACAAAAACTGCTGCTGCTGTTCTTACCCCAATCCTGGAAAGACCTGGGTCAGATCCCAATGGTTTCAATAATCTTCATCACATTTCCAACTGACCATTCATTCCAAAAATTCTTGAAAAATTTATTTTCTCTCAACTTCATGCACATGTCACCTTTAACTCATTGACTGCCAAAGACGTGTGTGTATATATATATATATATATATATATATATATATATATATATATATAGTATTTTTTTTCATGGGGGCAGTGGATCAAAGTCTTGTTCATCATATGTGTTACTTTCAGACTTGTGGACAATGTATTTCTGTCCCAGTCGAACACAGAAGCTGTATTTTCAATTAGAAGAACAATCATAGGTTTGTGTTTCATAGAAGACTAAGGCTGAGTGTGAGAGAGAAAATGCTGAAGATGAAATTGAGCTTAAACTGGCACAGAGTTTTATCTCTATCAATGAATGGTTTATTTTTTTGGGTTATTCATGTATAAGGTGCACTGGACTATAAGGCATGTTAGGTGAAATCAAAATCCTGAAATAAAAAGTCAAATTCCCAGTCACTAAACACAACCAGAATAATCCATATATAAGGCACAGTGTGGTTTTTGGAGGAAATCAAAGTCTTTTCAGTGTCACCTTATGGTCTGGAAAATCGTTCTTTTCCGTTTGTGTGTTATTTCCTGCAGGACATTAATCACATCTGTATTTTTATTTGTACATAAATAATCCAAACACAAACACGAACACATTCAATAGAATCAGAAAAAGTGTTTTGTTTCCAATCGCACACGCCTCAGCCTCAAACATCCCATAATACTCTGGGTTTGGACTCCTAACAAACAAGCCTTTATTACAACAACATGTCTGTAGAGTGTGTTTTATGTTGTTTACTTTCCAGTGTTGTTCCTCTTCTGTCATTTTCAGAGGTGAAACAATTCTGCGAGGAATTTGAATAATTCCAGGAAAAAAAAACTGCCAAAGGAGAAGATTTACGGTTTAATTTGTGTCAAAGTTTGTCTGGTTTTTATTAGCAGAATACGTTAAAAAATATCTGAAGTGTGGGATTGTTTTATGCTGGGTAAGATAGAAAACACGGAAAAATAGTATTAGCCTACCACTGCAGCATTAGCATCTCACTGCAGCATTAGCATTAGCCTACCATTGCAGCATTAGCATCTCACTGCAGCATTAGCATTAGCCTACCACTGCAGCATTAGCATTAACCTAACACTGCAGCATTAGCATTCCACTGCAGCATTAGCATTAGCCTACCACTGCAGCATTAGCATTCCACTGCAGCATTAGCGTTAGCCTACAACTGCAGTATTAGCATTAGCCTTCTCCTGCAGAATTAGCATTGGCTAGAGTTTTATGACTTCAAAGTAAAAATCATGAATATAAATACATACATGTCGACAGGTCGTTAAATCTGTCCAACATAAACACCAGTCAGGTACCAGTTCAGACCCTGTGTTGTTAAACCAGTTGAACATTTCCATTGTTTGTTTGTCATCAGATCTAAATGAATGTGTAGATGTTTTTTTCTTGCTCTGTAGCGCCTCCTTAAAGACAGCAGTTGAACTGCAGGGTGAAGAGGGTGTCATCATCTGAAATGGTCCTAGTTTTAGTTACATGGAACCCACGGTGGGTTCCACGGTGGGTTCCACGGTGGGTGTGTCATATAAACCTTAAATCCAAACAGCAGGAATGTTATTGACAGAAAGTTGACACAGTTTCTATTGTGTGTCATTGGTTCATGAACAAAATAAAAACCAGAGGAAGTGATTTATATTTAATACACACTAGTACACACAGATACACACTAGTACACAGAGATACCCCCCCCCCCCCTCCCCGGATCACCACCAAACTAATCATTTCCAGATCTCTCCATTACCAACCCACCCTGAACATGTCATTAAAATAATCCATAACTTTTTCAGTTCTCTCACAAACAGACAAACCTCCGTGGTGGTGGTAATAAAAATATAAATACATTAATAATTAGCATTAACTGCTAACCACTAACCCTGCGCACTCATTAACAGTTGGATCATTAGCAGGTGTTACCAGACCCCCCCCCCCCCCACACACACACACACACACACAGCTTTCATCTACAATCAGCGTTTACTATGTGCTAATTAGCATTAGCGCTGCCTGAGGATGAATGGGTCTGTGTGTGGGTTTGTACTGGTCTGTATTTAAATCCACCCAGGGGGGGTTTAACAATATGTACCATACACCCCCCCGATAATCACAGGTTTCCTGTTTTAACTGAAGCTTGTTTTAGCAGAAGTGGGAAAAACTTCAGTTAAAACAACGTTCAAGAGCTGGAAAAACTCAACCTGTTTGGACTGACAACATTCACACGGGGGGGGGGGGGGGGGGGGGTCATCTGCATTAACCCACAAACCTCCACCATACACTGACCGAAACACTTTCACACCTGCTGGGACAATAATATTAATACATGTCAAATAATTGGTAGAAAATTTGCAAAAAAAAACCTGAAAGTATTGGAAAAATTTTGAAAAAAATTCACAAAAACATCATAAAATATATAATTACATTTTGGACGTTTATTAGAAAATAAAATGAAAAAGTTGTTATATTTCAGACGTTCATTAGTTCTGCAGGTGCAGCTGAACACAACGTTTGCTAACGTGCAGAGTTCTGGGGAGGATCAGAGTCAGCGACGCTTCTGCAGGGTGTCTGTCTAAACAGGAAGGACGGAGTGTGTGTGTGTGTGTGGGTGTGTGTGTGTGTGTGGGGGGGGTAATGCAGGTGGGAGGGGGGGCATCACTGGGGAGCAAGGAACCCAGGATGAACAGAGCAGTTTAGGAAAAGCAGAACCAATAAAAAACCAGTCCCAGGTTCTGTCGGTTTCAATGTGTCCTGTCAATCAAACTATACATTGAAGTGGGGGCGGGACTTGGACTGGAGGAGAACTGAAGTCATCCAATCACAGTCCATATATGATTCTATCAGTAGGACCAGTAGGAACTAGACTGGACTGGGTGTCTAGTCCAGGTGGAGGTTCTGGGTCTGGGTCTGAGGGTGCGCGGACCCACAGGGGTACGTGGAGGTACTGCAGCGGGTACGTTTAGCTTTTCAAAATTCATTTAAAAAATAAGTACTGTGTTTTCTGCACTATAAAGTACATTAAGTGAAGTCATAACATGAATAAAACGTCGGCTCATACTAATAATCATTCATGGGAACATTTATTTTGTAAAAGCGTTTGATAAAATATAAATGTGTTCATGCACTGAAAATGTTATCAAATCTGTGCTGACAGACAGACAGACAAACTGGAATGTGGGTTGTGCTTTTCTACTTTTAAACATTTAAACATGTTTTTATTTTGTGGAACCACCATCGCTCCTGTCACGAACTTTTTAAATTTGTCCCGCGCTGCACTGTTTTGTGTTGGGTCCCAGAGTGCAGGCTCTAGTATGACGTTAGCCCCCCCCCCCAGCCCCCCATCGTTTTCTAAAGTTTCCTGTCCTGGTCGTTGGCACACATAGAGCGAACACCCCGGACACTCAGGAACGCCTCTGCATTCCAAAAGTGTTTCCATGGCGTCGCCCATTTGACGACAGGTTCAGAGGTTTGTGGGAAAAGACAAATGCTGGGCTAATGATGCTGCTGTAGTACCCCCCCCCCCCCCCCCCCCCCCCCCC
>CM035790.1:38142442-38159942 GCA_020466265.1 Siphamia tubifer
GGAGTAGGGAGAAAGAGGAAGGAGGAGGTGGAGGAGGGAGAGGAGGAGGAGGAGGAGAAGAAGAGGGAGGAGGAGGAGGGAAGAGGGAGGAAGAGGGAGGAGGGAAGAAGAGGGAAGAAGAGGGAGGAGGGAAGAAGAGGGAAGAAGAGGGAAGGAAGAGGGAGGAGGAGGAGGAGGAGGAGGGAAGAGGGAGGAAGAGGGAGGAAGAGGGAGGAGGGAAGAAGAGGGAGGAGGAGGAGGAGGAGGGAGGAGGGAGAAAGAGGAAAGGAGGAGGTGGAGGGAAGAAGAGGGTGGAGGGAAGAAGAGGGGAGGGGGAGGAGGAGGAGGGAGAAAGAGGAAGGAGGAGGAGGAGGAGGAGGAGGGAGGGAGGAGGGAGGAAGAGGGTGGAGGAGGAGGTGGAGGGAAGAAGAGGGAGGAGGAGGAGGGAGGAGGGAGGAAGAGGAGGGTGGAGGGAAGAACAGGAGGAGGAGGAGGTGGAGGGAAGAAGAGGGAGGAAGAGGAAGAAGAGGGAGGAGGAGGAGGTGGAGGGAAGAAGAGAGAGGAGGAGGAGGGAGGAAGAGGGTGGAGGAGGAGGTGGAGGGAAGAAGAGGAGGGGGAGGAGGAGTAGGGAGAAAGAGGAAGGAGGAGGTGGAGGAGGGAGGAGGAGGAGGGAGGGAAGAAGAGAGAGGAGGAGGAGGAGGGAGGAGGAGGTGGAGGGAAGAAGAGGGAGGAGGAGGAGGGAGGAGGGAGGAAGAGGGTGGAAGAGGAGGTGGAGGGAAGAAGAGGGAGGAGGAGGAGGAGGTGGAGGGAAGAAGAGGGAGGAGGAGGAGGGAGGAGGGAGGAAGAGGGTGGAGGAGGAGGTGGAGGGAGGAAGAGGGAAGAAGAGGGAGGGGAGGAGGAGGAGGGAGAAAGAGGAAGGAGGAGGTGGAGGGAGGAGGAGGAGGTGGAGGGAAGAAGAGGGTGGCGGGAAGAAGAGGGCGGGGGGAGGAGGAGTAGGGAGAAAGAGGAAGGAGGAGGTGGAGGAGGGAGGAGGAGGTGGAGGGAAGAAGAGGGAGGAGGGGGGAGGAGGAGGTGGAGGAGGGAGGGAGGAGGAGGGAGGAACAGGAGGTGGAGAGAAGAAGAGGGAGGAGGAGGAGGAGGTGGAGGGAAGAAGAGGGTGGAGGGAAGAAGAGGGAGGAGGAGGAGGAGGGAGAAAGAGGAAGGAGGAGGTGGAGGAGGAGGAGGAGGTGGAGGGAAGAAGAGAGAGGAGGAGGAGGGAGGAGGAGTCGAAGGAAGAAAGAGGAAGTAGGAGGTGGAGGAGGGGAGGAGGGAGGAGGTGCAGGGGGGAGGAAGAGGAGGGTGGAGGGAAGAAGAGGGAGGAGGAGGAGGTGGAGCAGGGAGGGAGGAGAAGGGAGGAAGAGGAGGTGGAGAGAAGAAGAGGGAGGAGGAGGAGGAGGAGGAGGGTGGAGGGAAGAAGAGGTGGAGGGAAGAAGAGGGCGGACGGAGGAGGAGGGGAGGAAAGAGGGAGGAGGGGAGGGAGAAAGACGGAAGGAGGAGGTGGAGGAGGGAGGAAGAGGAAGGAGGATGGAGGGAAGAAGAGGGAGGAAGCAGAGCGGAGGAGGAGGAGGAGGCGGAGGAGCCAGGAGTTGGCAGGGAAGAAGAGGGAGGAGGAGGAGGGAGAAAGAGGAAGGAGGAGGAGGTGGAGGGACGAAGAGGGAGGAGGAGATGGAGGAGGAGCAGAGGGAGGAGGAGGGAGGAAGCGGAGGATGGAGGGAAGAAGGAGGGTGGAGGGAAAGAAGAAGGGAGGAGGAGGAGGAGGAGGAGAGGAAGGAGGAGGTGGAGGGAAGAAGAGGGAGGGGGAAGAGGAGTAGGAGAAAGAGGAAGGAGGGGAGGAGGGTGGAGGAGGGAAGGAGGACGGAGGAGGTGGAAGGAAGAAGCAGAGCGGAGGAGGAGGGAGGAGGGAGGGAGGAGGGAGGAAGAAACCGAGGAAGTAGGAGGTGGAGGAGGGAGGATGAGGAGGAGGTGGAGGGAAGAAGAGGGAGGAGCGAGGGAGGAAGATGGAGGAGGAGGAGGAGGAGGAGGAGGGAAGAAGAGGGCGGAGGAGATGGAGGAGAGGCCGGAGGAGGAGAAGGAGGGCGGAAGAGGAAGGAGGAGATGGCAGGAAGCGGACGGAGGAGGGAGGAAGAGGAGTAGAGACATATGCTATAACTCATTGACATACCTGTAGATATCCTTTAATTCCATGTTCATATATATATAGTCAATGCACATCAGATGCAATGATCAATTTGAGTAAAGGTCAAAGGTCAAGGTAACAATGAACTAGAATGAATATTTATACAATTCTAATAACTACAATAATCACCAACTACAATAACTACAATAATAATAATCACCTACAACCAATAGGTGTAGGTGATAAACTGATCAGATCTGATTCAGATCTGTGGAGGTCAAAGGTGACATGGGGCAAAATGACCTTGTGTAACACTGTGTCAAACATAAACATATGACGCTGTAACTTAATCAATACTGGATATATTATCATAATATTACACACACTGACACATATATACATATAACCAAATGATCAATATTATAAAAAGATCAAAGGTCAAGGTCGCATTTAGCAGAAAGGTCAAAATCACATTATTGGCTCTAATTCAAGAACAGGTTGTCATAGAAACTGGAGATTGACATAAAATAGGGGCGGGGTTAAACATTCTGTGAATACTAGTCTAATTAGAAATGAGACAAATGGAGTCCCACAGGGACTAGACTGGACCATTTTTTGGTGACGTATGTCTGACTCCTGTGGTCGAAAGCAAAAATAAACTTATGACATTTTTATCAAACATCAACCATGAAACTGTTGCTAAATAATAGTTTGACTGACTTCAATCTTCTTTAATTTATTTATTGTCCTTTTCTAACAGTGGCGTTACATGTGTGGGACGATTGGCTCACAAGTTCAACCTAAATGAGTTCAAATTAAAATGATATAAATGGTTAAATTAAGTATAAACGTGTATTTTCAGTTTCAGCTTTTAAATAAAATTCAAAAAATAACCCTAAACATAATGCTTACATTTAAAGTACAGTGGTACCTCTACTTTCGAAACCCCAGCTAATGAAACATCCAAGTTACGAAAAATCTTTACCTCAATTTTCATCTCTGAATACGGAAGAAAATACTATTCACGAAAGGAAACTGAAACCTCCCAGACATAAACAGTCCATTCCTATATGCAACTACATAATATACATAAATACAGTACTCTACACATCATCCCATTGGCTATGAGGGAGTTACCCATGATGCCTTTGGTGACCTTTGACCCTCATTCATCAGTTGTTGTTGTTTCTTCAGTTTTTCTCAGTGTGTTTATTTAAACTTTATTACAGTACGTTTTATAAAATGACAGTAAACTGGTCGATGGTGTCGCCCTGTTTGTCTGTGGCTGCTGTGTCTCCATGGTAACACACACACTTTAACGCTCATTTCTCCACCTAGACCAGCGCTGTTAGTATCAACAGTTGAGCCCAACGGTGCAGAAGAGTATATGACCCACACACTATCATCAGCTTAAACACAACTGGTCCAAACTTGGACTCCTCAAGCCCGGAGACGTGGACCGTTCTACAGAACCTGGGTCTGCTACGACGCTCAGATCCAGCGTCCTACAGCGGAGGCTCCGCCCACAGAGGCTCCGCCTCCAGAGACATGGGAGGCGGATCCAGAGCAAGTAGAAGTGCGTCTGTGGCGGTGGATTTCCAGCTAAACTAAGAGCTAACCTGTTCAGACCGTCCTTCCATCAGTCCTGCTCGCTAACGTACGCTCAGTGGAAAACAAAGTGGACTACCTGAAGATTTAAACACAAACATGATCCACCAGACTGATGCATCCTCATTCTGACCCAGACCTGGATCAAATGGTAAATGGACTGCATTTATATAGTTCTTTTCCACCTTCATGGTGCTCAAAGCACTTTACAGTCGCTTCACATTCACCCATTCACACACACACTCATACACCAGTAGGTTTCTAAGGTCAAAGGTCAGTCCTACTGGGGGCCTAAGCCAGGGTTCAGTGTCTTGCCCAAGGACACTTCGACATGTGGACAGCCAGAGCCGGGACGCGAACCGCTCTCGGTCATTGGGCGACCCACTCTACCAACTGAACCACAGCCGCCCTCAACTCTCAATCAACTCTTCTGTCCCACACACCCACATTAGCCTGGACCCACTAACAATATAAATATACATTTTATAATGTGGTTCAGTTCTAAAACCTTTGACAGGAAGTGCAGATTAGATATAGACCTAGAATTGTCTAGAATGTCAGGATCTAGGGTTGGCTTTTTCAGAATTGGTTTAATAACAGCATATTTAAATGACTGCGGCAAATATCCAGTAATTAATGAAGTGTTAATTATATTTAGGATAGTGTTAATAATTAGGGACAGAATCTCTTTAAAGAGTTTCGTTGGAATTGGATCTAAGAGGCAGGTGGCTGATTTGGAAGACATGATAATTGAAATGACATCAGTTTGGTCTACAGTGGTGAAATTATTTAGTGTTACAGAGGGATTTATAAAAAGGCCTAGGTTTGAAACCACTGCTTTTTCTGATCTAATATTTGGGAGAAATGTGTCTATTTTGTCTCTAATAGTTGATATTTTATTGTTAAAGAACTGCAGGAAATCATCAGAATGGAGCGTGGATGGAATAACTGGTTCCACGGAGGTGTGTCTGTTTGTCAGTCTGGCTACAGTACTGAACAGGAATCTAGGATTATTCTTGTTTTCTTCTATTATGGATGAGTAATATCTAGTTTTGGCTGCACGCAAAGATGGATTATACTTTATTAAGATATTTTTCCAGGCATTGAGAGAATCTTCTGAATTGGATCGGCGCCATTGCCTCTAATTTACGTGTTGTTTGTTTAATGGAGCGAGTGTCAGTGTTGTACCATGGGGAGGTTCATCTAATCTTAGTAGTTTTTAATTGGACTGTATCTAACGTAGTTTGTAGTGTGAGCATGGTACTATCGACTAACTCATCACTTATACTGGGACTAAATGTGTCCTTTACATAATCACATGACATAGACACAAATAGTGACTGAATTAACTCTTTGTACTTTGAGACAGCATGGTCACATAGTATCCTTTTCATTTGTGTTTTAATCACTGAGGTAGAAATATCCTCAAGCATAAACTGAAAGGTCATTAAAAAGTAATCTGAGAGTATGGGATTATGGGTAAAAACAATGAGGTCATTAATTTCAACAGCAAATGTTCAGATCAGATGGAGAGTATGTCTGTGAATGTGGGTTGGTTTATGAACATTTTGGATAAAGCCTAATCCGTCTAGTAGGTCACTAAATGCATTACTAAGAGAGTCAGTGTTGTTATCAACATGTATGTTCAAATCACCAACTATTCTAATCCTATCCCAGTTCAACACTACACTGGATAGAAAGTCAGAGACTGATGAGATCCAAACTGTGAATAAGGACCAGGAGGGACATAAACTAGGACAAAAAGGACTGGTTTTTGGTTTCTGCAGTTGGGGAAAGTAATGGACAAAAGTAGACTTTCAAAGGAGTGGTAAGTGGGATTAGTTTTAGGATTAATTTTAGGGCTAAGACCTAAACTGGAGTGAGATATTATTGCCACTCCTCCACCACCACCACTGGTTCTGGCTGTGTGATAGTTCACCTGGATTCATTTAATGGGACATATTCATCCTGCTGAAGCCAGGTTTCAGTCAGAGCTAAAATATCAATTTTGCAATCACTAATTAGATCGTTGATTAACAAAGATTTGGAAGAAATAGATCTAATATTGATCAATCCACATTGGATAAAATTGTTAGGTGTTCTTTTAATCTGATTATTACTTAAAACTATTTTTATTAAATGATTTGATCTCACTCCTATAGGTTTTTTAATATTAGGCTTATTATTAACTACACAGTGTTTATTATTAACTACACAGTGTTCATTATTAACTACACAGTGTTCATTATTAACTACACAGTGTTTATTATTAACTACACAGTGTTTATTATTAACTACACAGTGTTTATTATTAACTACACAGTGTTTATTATTAACTACACAGTGTTTATTATTAACTACACAAGGAATAGACACAGTCTTTCTATTATTTACTACATGGTGGGTTTGTGACAGCTCAGAGTAAAGTGGATGCACAGAGAAGTGTTTTACTCTATGACTCTGCGCCTGGGCCCGCACTCCGGATTGTCATTTTGACAGGCTAAGTTTGGTAGCCACATTTTGTGCTAAGAGAGAAGCACCTTCCCAAGTGGGATGTATGCTATCTCTGCGAATGAGCCCAGGCTTTCCCCAGAACGCACGCCACTTATCTATGAAAACTACATGGTTTTCTGAGCACCATCTAGACAACCAGCGGTTAAATGATGAGAACCTAGAGTACATCTCATCACTGGACAAATTGGGCAGGGGTCCAGAGAATGCTACGGTGTTACACATCGACTTCGCAAGTTTACACACCGATGCTACGTTCAGTTTAAGAACCTCTGATTGTTTCTGTCGGACATCGTTACCACCAGCGTGGATCACGATGCGGTGGAAGCTAGCCCTGCTCTGCTGTAAAAGCCTAAGGTTTCCTTCGATGTCACCAACTCTGGCCCCTGGAGAACACCTGACAGACACCGCTGGGTGCTTCACGTCTCTAAGAATAGAACTTCCAATGAGGAGAGTGTCTGGTTTGGCCGGTGTTCTGCCATGGGGTCTGCTAGAGACGTGAAGCTCTTGGTGCGCTACATTTGTGCGTTTAGCACCACGCTTCCGCCGTACTGTCACAAACCCGTCTCTCGACTCTCCCGGCTGCACGGGGGTCGCTGAGGGGCGAGCCACGCTCCTGTTGCTCTTAGCACGGCCTGTGGTCCCTGCAGCTACCTCGCTATAGCTAGTCCTAGCATTAGCCTCCAAGCTACAGAGCCGTGCTTCTAACTCAGAAACCCTGGCCTCCAACCCTGACACTAAACTACACTTCCAACAGCTACTTCTATCCTCAGTAAAGGAGGCAGGGACTCACTGTACATACAACACACTGAGCAGAAAACACGAGAAGAAGAAGAACTAGCCATGCTAAGGGAAGCTAGGCTAGCGAAGATTAAAGAGGAAAACAATACACTCACCAGACGCGACGCATTGGCGTCTCAGCTGCTGCAACTCTCACATGCGTTCAGGGACAGCTCCGACAATCCTATGACAACCAACTAAAAAATGCTGTTATGCCCAGCTCGTGAAAGAGCATAACAAAAGTAGGGAAGGTCCACACAGTGACAATTAAAGCAATGTGACTTTAATAAAGATAACTTAAATCAAACTTACTCAGGTTATACAAATCAGTCATCAGTAGTGAGGTGTAAGGTGTATGTGTGCATGTGTGGTCAAAACCTAAAGAACCTAACAAACATAATCAAAAGTCAACAGCCATGCAGGAAGGCCAGGTGTCAGCCATGCAGGAGGGAGAGAGAGCCATCTTGGTTTCCTGGTCTCCTATATAGGATCTGGCCAGGTGTTGGAAACGAGATGGGCGGAGCCAGACAGATCTGAAAATAGAGGGCCATAAACACACACAGAGACAAGATGGCTGACAGCCATCACACCCCCCCCTTAAACACAAGACCCCACCAACAGGGTCTTAGTGTAACATCAACAAGGTGCCCGAGACAGTGCATCAGACATATTATCACAACCTTTAATGTGACAAATTTTGAGAGTGTACGGCTGTAAAAATAGCAGCCACCTCATAAGCCTACCATTAGCATTGTGCATACTGTTCAAAAAAGTAAGTGGGTTATGATCAGTGTAAACAGTTAACGGCAGTGACGACCCAACATACACTTCAAAAAACTTCAAGGCCCAAATCAAAGCCAGAGTCTCCTTCTCAATCACAGAGTAGTGCAACTGGTGACGATTAAACTTACGAGAGAAGAAGCACACAGGATGGTCCACTCCCCCCTCCCCCCTCCCCTTCCTGGAGGAGCACTGCCCCAGCACCAACGTCACTCGCATCCACCTGGATCTTAAAGGGTCTATGAAAGACTGGAGCTGCAAGCACTGGAGTGGAACATATCAACGCTTTCACACCTTCAAAAGCCTTTTGACAGGAGGATGACCAGACAAAAGATGCACCTTTCTTCAGCAGGTCAGTCAGTGGAGCAACCACAGTGGAAAAGTTGGGACAAAAACTACGATAATACCCCACTAAACCCAAGAACCTCATCAGCTCTTTCTTAGATGCTGGCACTGGATAGCGGAGCATAGCCTCCACTTTAGCCTGCACTGGACGGACTTCTCCCTGACCAACCACCTTGCCGAGATAGACCACTGTTGTCTTAGCAAACTCACACTTTGCCAAGTTACCAGTCAAATTTGCCTGTGTTAACCTGTCAAAGACTGCCCCCAACCTCTGAACATGAGTTTCCCATGTGTCACTAAACACTATTACATCATCCAAGTAAGCTGAACACCCATCTAATCCAGCCAACACTTTATTCATAAGGCGTTGAAATGTCGCAGGAGCATTTTGGAGGCCAAATGGCATTACAGAGTAAGAAAATAGACCCCATGGTGTAATAAAGGATGAAATTTCCTTAGCCCTGGCTGTCAATGGCACTTGCCAATACCCTTTCAATAGGTCCAGTTTGGTCACAAATTTTGCCCCACCCACCTGGTCAATGCAATCCTCAATCCGAGGAAGAGGGTAACAATCAGGCTTGGTGACTGCATTAACTTTTTTGAAGTCAGTGCAGAACCTGTCTGACCCATCTGCCTTATCCACCAACAGGCATGGAGAAGCCCATCCTGAACAAGATGGCTCAGCCAACCCATGTTGCAACAAATAATTCACCTCCTTCTCCATGCGCTCCCGCTTCCCCACTGGCATCCTGTAAGCACGCTGCCTTACTGGCAAGGAATCCCCCACCTCTATGGCATGCTCAATCACGGTGGTGCGAGTTGGTGTATCTGAAAAAATAGACAAGTGAGATGAAAGCAACGCAACTAGATCCTGATTCTGAGTCCTTGACAGATGATGAAACTGATTGGGTTAATTTTCCAAGTACTCTGAGTTCTTAAGCTTCCCCGTCAAAATAGGATCAGAGGGAACATCAAAATCATCTGCAGGCCCGGTCCCAACTGTAGCCACTGACTTAGTCTCCACCCCATCCATAGTCAGCAGATCTTCCTTCCTAGTTGAGGGAGCAAAATAGGGCTTCAACAAGTTTACATGACACCATTGCACTTTCTTCCCCCTGTCAGGTGTAACAATCAAATAATCCCGGTCAGACATCCTGCTCTTCACAACATAAGGACCACTAAATCTTGCCTGAAATGGTGAGCCAACCACTGGTAACAAAGCCAGAACCTGATCCCCTGGTTCAAACAGCCGGAACTCAGCGTTCTGGTCAAAAACCCCTTTCATTTTTCCCTGGGCGTGACCCAGGTTCTTCTGTGCAGCAGCACCAGCTATGTAAAGGCGACGGCGAAAATCATTTACATAGTCCAAGACATTCCCAGGTGGCTCACTAGGTTTCAAGTCAGTTCCCAGCACTGCTAGTGGACCCCGAACAGCATGTCCAAACACCAACTCGTTGGGACTGAACCCAGTACTAGATTGTGACACCTCACGTATAGCTAACAACAACCACGGCAGGCCTTCTTCCCACTCATGGGACAACTCAGTGCAGTAGGACCGCAACATTGACTTTAGTGTCTGATGAAAGCGTTCCAAAGCCCCCTGAGACTCAGGATGGTAGGCACTGGAAACACGATGCTCAACATTTAATTGCTTTAACACCTGGGCTAAAGTGCGGGACATGAAATTACTCCCCTGATCTGTTTGTACTGTCTTTGGAACACCAAAAGTTGAAATAAAGGAAGTCAATGCCTTCAGTACAGGCTTGGTTTTAATAGAGCGCAAGGGAAATGCTGCAGGATAACGCATACTCTTACACATGACAGTCAACATGTACTGGTTACCAGCCTTACTCCGTGGAAGTGGCCCCACACAATCAAGCAGGAGATATTCAAATGGCTCCTCCACAACAGGAATGGGATAGAGCGGAGCTGGCTTAATCTTCTGATTGGGCTTCCCTGTCAACTGACAAGTCTTACAAGTCTTACAGTATGCAGTAACATCCTTCTTCAGACAAGGCCAGAAGAAGTGACGAAGCACTTTATCATAGGTTTTCTTCACCCCAAGATGGCCTCCCACACCATCATGAGAAGTACTTAATATTAGATGTCTGAAACGTAAAGGAACCACAACTTGGACCACTTTGTCAACTTGCACACCCATTACCACTCTAACCCAGTTCCTCAACAACAGACCATCACTGAGGATATAACCCCCTGAGGTATTCTTGAATGTGTTGTCCGAACCAACCAAGTCAAACAAAGGTCTCAAGGTGGTATCTCTGGCCTGTTCTCTAACCCAGTCCTCTCTTGAAACCCCAGGCAAAAGGACTGAAAAATTACATGAATCCTTTACCTCTTGAAGACTTCCCTGCGAACACTGCTTCTGCTTTAACAGAGCATTACTCTGGGCCCTAGTTACAGCACAGGATGACAAGACTGTAGGCTGCTCTTTAGCACCCCCTGCAGGACCTCCAGTGTCTTGCAAAACTGAACCATCATATGACATTGGTGGACCACCATTCCACATCCTAGCCCCTGCTAAATCATTGCCCAGGATGATGTGAACACCCTGAATGGGTAACTGAGGACGAATAGCCATGTCAACTTCCCCACACACCAACTCAGAATCGAGATAGAAACTATGCACAGGAACCTGCAATGGAACCATCCCTATACCAAGGACAGGAGCTTTAGCCCCAGTAGCTGTACTGGCTGAAAATGGTAGAGTACCACCCCGAATAAGACTCTGGGTTGCACCCGAGTCCCTCAGAATCTTAACAGGAACCTTCCCCTGTCCCTTCAGAGACACAAAACCATCAGAAACAAAAGGAGCATACAAATCATCTATAGGCTCAGATGGCGTAGGTTCTGATGAAGGAATAACCATGGGCCTGGTAATATGACGCGTAGAGGAAATCAAGCCAGTGGACTTGACATATACACTAGGAACTGCAGATTTTTGGCCAACCACACTCAAAGGACACTCTCCTTTCCAATGTCCCTTGTTCCTACAACCATAGCAGGTTTTAACTGGATCGAACTTGCCATCTGTACCAGGAACTTGTCTGACTCCCATCTGAGAAACTTCATGACCTTCTGAATGCTTATTAGGCCTGGGCCTCAAACTCCCCCTCCAGTGTCCTTCTCGATGACCCTGACCAACTGTTAAACCACTTCCATGGGTTAAAACATACTCATCTGCCAGAACTGCAGCTTCTGCAGCTGTTGTAACCTTCTTTTCAGTGATGTAAGTAGCAATGTGTGCAGGCACTGAACCCTTAAATTGTTCTAACAAAATCATATTACAAAGGCCTTCATAGGAATCCACCTCTAAGGCTGAACACCAACGATTGAAATGGGTTGAAATGTCTTGAACAAACTCAACATGAGTCTGCTGGTCCCGTCTCTTCCAGTTTCTAAACCGTTGCCTGTAGGCCTCGGGCACCAGTTCATAGGCCTTAAGGACTGCAGCTTTAACCTTAGCATAATTGGCACCATCAAGAGAACTAAGGGCAGAAAAAACTCTTTGGGCCTTCCCCGTTAAGATACACTGCAGCATCAGAGTTTGATGGGCATCAGGCCACCCTCTACTGCTGGCTACCCGCTCAAACAGTGAAAAAAATGTGTCAGGGTCCTTCTCATCAAATCTTGGCAGCAAACGTAGACTCTCAGACACATCAAATCCACGATGCCCTACTGCAGTCTCACCTCTATCCTCCTTTTGTAGCTCCAACCGCAGTCTCTCTAACACAAGACATTCTTTCTCTAAAGCAGCCTCAGCTTTCAGCTTCTCCTGCTGTAGCTCAAACTGAAAACGGTCTCTCTCCAATTTAGCCTTTTCCTTCTTCATCTGAAGACACTGCTCAAAAGACCAAGTTCCATTACCAACACCTGGACTTTCCAGAGCAACTGGAGCTTGACCCTCTGACTCCAAAAGCTGGGCGGAGATTGCTAGCCCCTCAACAATACATCGAAGCTCAGCCTTTTTTGGAACCTTTCCTGCTTTAGCCCAACCCAAATGCACTGCCAAATCAATCAAATCATCAACTGCAAATTGAGCTAAAGTGTCACGAGATGGTCGATGGAGGAATTCCGAAACCAGAGGATTATTGTGTTCAACATCCATGTTAGCTGTATCTCAATCCAGCCAAAGACAGAAACCTTAGATAGGGAAGAAGCAAAAAACAAAAGCTTACACAGTATAAAACCCCAGGGAGATTGGTTGACAAGGGAGCGCCCCCTCCTAACTGCCTAACCTCAACTGGCTAACTGCACCCTAGTCTTCATGTGCGCACTGGCGGTGGGTAATTATGCACCTGTAAACCATCTGTATTGGGGAGACAACTTGCCTCAGCCAATACTCCGGGGTGCTCCCGAGACAACTGCTGCTAGCTGCGCGGGCAACACACAAAAATAACAAACAGCCCTGAAAAACAAAAAAGAGAGCAACCCCTCCTTATGAGAGAATTGACACTGAAGCCTATCTGGGGTAACAAATGCTCCAGCCAGACAGCCCAATGTGACAAAACTATCAAGCCACAACCTCCCTACAGCTGTACACTGTGCCACTTAAATACCTTCTTCCTCCTAATCACACATCAAGCACAAGCTTGTAGAGAAAGAATTACATTTTATCTTCTTACCTAAGCAACATTACATTTAAAGTCACTGTGAGCCTCCCCATTATTATTGTCATCCACAGTAAACACATGACAAAATAGTTCAAAAAGGACGAGCCCCCACTGTTATGCCCAGCTCGTGAAAGAGCATAACAAAAGTAGGGAAGGTCCACACAGTGACAATTAAAGCAATGTGACTTTAATAAAGATAACTTAAATCAAACTTACTCAGGTTATACAAATCCGTCATCAGTAGTGAGGTGTAAGGTGTATGTGTGCATGTGTGGTCAAAACCTAAAGAACCTAACAAACATAATCAAAAGTCAACAGCCATGCAGGAAGGCCAGGTGTCATCAGCCATGCAGGAGGGAGAGAGCCATCTTGGTTTCCTGGTCTCCTATATAGGATCTGGCCAGGTGTTGGAAACGAGATGGGCGGAGCCAGGCAGATCTGAAAATGGAGGGCCATAAACACACACAGAGACAAGATGGCTGACAGCCATCACAATGCATGAATAAAATAATAATAATAAAAATGTTAAAGTAACGTTAATAAATACAAATAATAATAATAATGACAGTATTCATCATCTGAACCTGCTTTATCCTCACTAGGGTCACAGGGGTCTAATCCAGCTCCAGCAGGTGAATGCGGGGTCAGAGGTCACCCTGTATGAGTCTCCAGTTCATCACAGAGTGAACATTTATAAACAAACAATCACTGTCACATTCACACCTATAGGTGATTTAGATTAATCAGTTAACTAGTTAACCTACCAGTGCATGTGTTTGGATGGTGGGAGGAGCCAGAGTACCTGGAGAAAACCCATGCTCCACACAGGAAGGTCTGGTGTGGGATTTGAACCAGGGTCCTTCTGTCTGTGAGGCACCAGTGTTAACCCCTGCACCACGGTGCCACCCCAATAACAGTATTAAAACATAATAAATAAATAAGTCAATAATTGAAAAATAAAATTAAGAAAAAAATACATTCAAATATTATTTTGAACACATTTTCAAACGTTGCCCCTCATGCTTCATGAGGAAAAAACTAATGAATGTATGTATTAGGTGCATTATTTGTATTTTACTAGTGGGGACAGTTCTAGTTAACCCTGGTGGGTTAAGGTTGAATCAACCCCTAACTCTTTCTGTGGAGTCGACCTGTTTGTTAACCCTAAGTGTTAGCAGAGTACACTTCTAAACAATGTTGACGCCACAAACACACATAAGATGTTTCAGGCTGAGTGAACGACCGCATGCACAGGTTCACCTGTTTTATTCATCAGGGGCATAGCATCCCTGTGAGCATGACCTTGATTAAGGTCACGTGTCATATGATGCCAGAATGAACACAATGGGGTATAAAACAAAAATGAAAATCACAACATATACATTTAACAATTGAATATGAATGAGAGCACATGTCAACACCTCCACTTGTTAATTTTACAAAATTCATGTCAACACAAATTTCACAGGTTTTTTTCTTCTCTTCTTGTTCACAATAAATCATAAGGTTCAGAGTCCATAATTGTTCAATAGTTCATTCACCAAACATAAAGCTTTCAAAGTTCATTAACTTCAGCTTACTAGTTAGGACGTCCACTACCATTCCATGTGTTGGACAGGACAGTCACGTAGACGTCACAGTGGTCTTTAATGTCCACATGCTTCCATCTTTGTGTCTGTACACAGTTCTTGGCTAAAGCAATAGTGACCTGATTATCTTCATAGATTAAACACCTGTATACCTGTCCATCAAAGTCTTTCATCAGCTGTTTTCAGTCCAGGCAGTCTTTCATGGTGTCAGCTGAGGCCATGTCCTCAGAGGCAGTCTTTTACTTTTCCATTCAACAAATGGTCCATTTATGTTCAGGCTGATACACTAACCCTGTCGTGCTTTTTCGATCAATATCTGCAGCTCAATTAGCATCACTATAAGCATGGATTACATTTTCATCTCTATACTTTTTGAAGCATAGTTCTATATTTTGAGTCAGAGTCCTGCACGGTTCTGATTTTGACAAACCGCAACCGCCCGTACCCGTCATGTTTAAACTCGTATAAATAAATCTGCATCCGAAATGACCCGCTATAAATGAACCCGATATCCAACCCGAACCCGAAAGAAAATGTCAGATAGCCAAACTTAAATACAAACAATTATTGCCACGAATATACTGAACAGTGACATAGCCAAGGCAGAGCCAAATAAAAATGTTGCTAACCTTTTAGCCTATTAACCGAAAATTAGACCCGCGATCACCCACGTCCGACCCGAAGCGAACCCGTATCCGACACAGCACAACATTTTTCACCCGTTTCGTGAAAATTTGCGGTTCATCCACGGGTCACCCACAGATACCCGAACCCGTGCAGGACTCTGTTTTGAGTACCTTTTAAGAATCTCACACATGCTTTACCTTTGTCCATTGATCAACAGTTGGTCTCATGATAATTTACTCACTACGAAGCTCAGGTCTGGACGTGTACAAGTTGCTGGGTATTAGTGATGCGCGGTTAGGGGGTTTTTACAGAAATCCGCCCCGCCCAAACCCAAGACGTGGCTAGGCCCGCCCCGCCCAACCCGCATGATGTCACGTATGGATAAACCCAACCCGCCCGCTATCAACCCGCGAGCTTAAATTTGTCTCTAAACTCACATAGTACATTCGCAGCATCTTTACCTTGTGCTTCTAATGTTAAAAGTCATGAAGCATCATTTTTGCCTCCTTTCTAACGTCTCAATATTCACTCCAGCACATAAAATAGACTCCACCCACATCATCACTCTATAAAGCCAACACATACAACGTTTCCGTACAACCTTCGCATCGCCTGTTTTAATCTTCTCCCTGATCAAGTCCCACATTTTCACTCTTATCTCTGAGTGTTCAGGGAGATTTGGTGCTAATAACAAATAACAAAAACGCACACACACACACACACACACACACACACACACCTGAGCGGGTATTGATCGTCCCTGACCCGCCCCACCCGCATCCGCAATATGTATTAATACTGCGACCCAGCCCGCCCGACTCGCGGGTCACCCGCAGATATCCGCTGGCCAGTGGGTAGCCCGCGCAACACTACTGGATATATTAAGCTCCCAACTGCCTCTGTGTATTTTTCACATCATCCATTATTTCAGCATCATCGTTGTAATCAAGTTTGGGTTCACAGGGGTAAGCTCTGGACCCACAGTTCGACATATCAAATATCTCTAATATTTTCTGTACATATTTGCACTGTGACATCTTAACACAATCTTCAGATCTGTCGAGGTCTTTCATTCTGAATTTGAATTGCAACATTTCTTGAACATGTTACAAGACCTTTTCATCATTGGCAGCAATAATCAAATCATCAACCTATATAACCATGTGCACTTTTTCCCGATCAGTACCTTTGTTATAAACAATGATCGGTCAGATTCTGTATGAACTGCGTCTCACACAAATGATCATGCAACCTTTGTTCCAGTTGCGTCCTGATTGTTTAAATCGTACGGGGACTTTTCTAGTTTGTGTGTCACCTTCTTTTGATGTAACCTCATAACCTTCAGTGTTCAATGTAGATTTCACACTCGATTGGTGCATGAAGATCAGCTGTTTTCACATCCATCTGGTCCATTCTTGTTCTGCCTTCTGTGTTAAAATGCGGACACTGGTCATATTAGCTGTAGGGGAAAAAAGACTCACCATAGTTCACCCTGTGTTTTGGCTAAATCCTTTGGCTACGTATCAGGCCTTGTATTTGTCTGACCCATCAGTGTTCTCTTTCACAGCACAAACCCACTTACCCCACACTACGTCTTTGTCCTTGGGAAGAGTGGTTAAAGTAAAGCTGACATTGTCTTGTAGGGACTGCATTTCATTATCCATAACATTAACTCACTGTTTTAAATGGACTGAAGTGAATGTTTCTGTGTATGTTTGAGGAAGGTTACCCAGGAGTCACTGGTGATACCCTCCTCAAACCCACAGACCCCACCAGCATAAAGGTCAGCTTTCTTTTCTCTCTTTCTCATCAGGTTTGTGTTCTTGCTTACTACCTTCTTCATTTTTTCGGTCTTCACTGTTTGTGTGTTTTGTTCATCTTTCACGTCCGTCTCATTATTTGTGAGCATTTCCTGGATTAGCTAGTGGGAGTGTCACAAATGTTCTCCCATTTTGAATGTTAAATTGTCTTCTGCATCCAGTAGTACTTCCTTGTTTTTAACTCCAAACTCCACTAGTCTGTGTTCCTGGTGCTGGGGTAGTACACCATGTGAGCAGGACTATTTTTATCATATCCAATCAAAATGCTCTTCTCACATTTAGAATCCAACTTTCCTTTTTGTTGCTATTTGTAAGCATAACACACTTGGCTGTCTGCCCGTTAACATGTAGTAAAGTGTCTGTTTAGTGCGATTATTAAAGCACCTATTCCTTACCACAGCAGCTGTTTGGTCGGCATAGGTCCACAGCATCTTTGACAGCTTGTAGCTAATAGCATACACCTGGCCATTTCAGACAGGGTTCTCCAGTTTTGTTCCGTTGTACCATTTTGGTGTGGAGAATATGTGGTGGAAGTCTCATGCCTGGTACTTGGTACTTGGTACTCTCTGGATGTGTACTCTGTACCTTTGTCAGATCGCATACATTTTATTTTGCCATATGGCGCTACATCAGCAATTAATTTTTCTGTAGCCTGTACAGTGACGCTTCTGTGTT
>CM035790.1:38177442-38179942 GCA_020466265.1 Siphamia tubifer
GTGTGTGAAATAGTCACATCGTTTGTCCTGTAATTATTTGTATTTTTTATTTATTTGTAAATATTTTAATTTTTTTAATTCATTGATTAGAGTGTCAAGTCCGTGGGACTGTGGAATGCGACATGCAACCGTTCAACTTGCTGTTTGAACTCTTCAGTAATTGTTCAGTTTTATTTTATAAAATGTAACTGGGACGCGAAAATTCACACGTGTTCAACAGAAGGTGGCGCTATGGAGCACTGTCAAAAATGAGACATTTTGTGTCTTTTAACTCACAAACCTTATGTCACAGGTTTTTTTTCCTCTTCACCTTGTCCTCCTGTTGTTCTGTTGGACAGTACCGGACCCTCTGATGGGCCCTGTTCTGGTCCGCGGGCCTTATGTTTGAGCCTCAGATTTATGCGGTGGTGGATGTGTTGCCATCCCAACCTGGTCCAGATGTTTTCAGCACCATCACACGCTGTCAGAGGCTGAGCTGGTGATTTAGGACATGTGGAATCACTGCTGCTGTGAAGGGACGAAGGGTCTGGAAAGACTGTGTTTGGATGTGAGAACACCCCCCCCACTACGCCAACCAGAGGAAGAGGAAGGATGAGGGTTTATTTTGGTACGTGTCAGGGTTCAGAGGCGCTGGTCTGCAGATTTTTTACTCCAACCTGACAGATCAAACATGTCGGAAAATAAACACACACTCTGTCACTGTCTTTATTGGGCTGAGTCTAATTCATTCCATAACCCCCCCCCACACACACACACACACCCTTTTTGTGCTTACCATGCAGTACACCCCCCCACACACACACACTGACTCTACTCTAAACAAATGGGTGGAAGGCCGGCCCACATCTACACTAACGAGCTGAACACAGTAATGGACGACTCATTACTGCAGCTTCAAAAGCACAACAAACATGAGTCCACTTTCACTGCAGCTGTACCATTAGCATTAGCATTAGCATTAGGAACTACCAGGGGGAAAAAAAGAAGCAGGTAGCAGATACTTATCCATAGCTGCCAACACTTCAGTTTTTCCCAGGACTCTCTCGTATTTCAGACCCATCTCCTCTGCTGTAATTTATTTGGTCTGAACGTCAAAAACTAAATCTGAAGACATGTTGTTGTCCAGTTGCTATAGCGATTACGTATGGAACGTATACACATCAGTTGTTGACTGACAACGCATAGATACGTAGTTGATCTGCGCGCAGGTTGAAATGACAGATTATATATATATATATATATATATATATATATATATATATATATATATATATATATATATATATGTCTGTGTGTGTGTGAGAGTAAATGTAAAAAAGCACTAATTTTAGTAAAGTCTAGGTACATGTATTCAAAGTGATTAAATAAACGTTTGTACGTTCAGGTTTGACCCAGAAGCGTCTGAAACTGATCTAAACAAACTCTGTTTCTCTGTTTACATGACGTCAGGCTGTGATTTACTGCCATTAATTTAAACAATCTGTTTCAATCCAACGTCTCTGAAAACATTCCTTCATCTCTTCCTGTTTGAAGACAAACTGTAATTGATAAAGAGGTTAAACAGAAATAAATAAATACCTTCATATGACAGAAGAAAATGAAACTAAAGACAAAGTTAAGAACATATGAACATATGAGGGACGTGTGTCAGTGTGGGGACGTACAGCTGCAGCTCATAAACACATGAACCATCGCATAAACATGGATTAGAAACATGACTGACTGACATGTGATCTAACAAGCCCCGCCCCCTGTCATCTAACAAGCCCTGCCCCCTGTCATCTAACAAGCCCCGCCCCCTGTCATCTAACAAGCCCCGCCCCCTGTCATCTAACAAGCCCTGCCCCCTGTCATCTAACAAGCCCCGCCCCCTGTCATCTAACAAGCCCTGCCCCCTGTCATCTAACAAGCCCCGCCCCCTGTCATCTGTTTGTGTTGATCATTTAGATTCTGTAAACTTTAAGACTTTTATCTGATGGTTGTTTTGGAATCTATGTCCTGGAACACTGTTGTCCAGTGTCTTCTGTCCTTTAGGTCATTGTCCAGCGTCCTCACGTCCCATGTCCACCAGTTGTTTTGGTATCTCGTTGACCGTTGCTAACCCTGTCGTGTTGACAAGTTGAATCCAATAATCTCTGTTTCATTCCACTCTCGTCATCGTCAGATCTCAGCAGGTGTTATTAGAGCGGCTGAATCATCCCCGTCTTCCTTTTGTGGACATGGACAGTGTCACAGAGAGGACATTTCTGTCTTTCAGTCATCACCGACCAAATGACATGTTGTCTCCATGTCATGACGTCCTCAGTCTGAACCCGAACACCTGCTCAGTAATGACGGATCCACTGCTGGTGACCGTCGCCATGGAAACCAGGCCCATGTGGACGGCTGAGAGGACACAAGGGGACAGACCAGTAGGTTTCTAAGGTTCTGCTAGACCTATTGGGGACATTTAAGGTTCTGTCAGACCTTCTGGCGACATTTAAGGTTCTGTCAGACCTAC
>CM035790.1:38184942-38202442 GCA_020466265.1 Siphamia tubifer
TTTATCAGTACCTTTGACTTCCAGGTTTTTTTTATCAATTGTTTCTATAGTTTCTTAAAACACTTTTCACGCAGACGATCTTGGAAAAACTGTGAATGTGTGTCCAGACTGGAGCAGTTTAGGTTCCGTGGAGTTTTTCCAGGATGTAAATCATGACACATTTATTCACTTTTATAAACACTGATTAAAACGTCACCAGTTGTTTCTTTTATAACTTTGTTTTATTTTCATTGAACAGAGATGAGACGAGTGCGATGGATGTGAAGATGTAATGAGGACCAGGAACACGAGTGTGTGTGTGTTAGCGTGTGTGTGTGTGTGTGTGTTAGTGTGTGTGTGTGTGTTAGTCTGTGTGTGTGTGTGTGTGTGTTTGTATGTGTGTGTGTGTGTGTGTTAGCGTGTGTGTGTATGTGTGTGTGTGTGTGTGTGTTAGCGTGTGTGTGTGTGTGTGTTAGTGTGTGTGTGTGTGTTAGTCTGTGTGTGTGTGTGTGTGTATGTGTGTGTGTGTGTGTGTTAGTGTGTGTGTGTGTGTGTGTTAGCGTGTGTGTGTGTTAGTGTGTGTGTGTGTGTTAGTCTGTGTGTATGTGTGTGTGTGTGTGTGTGTGTTAGCGTGTGTGTGTGTGTGTGTGTGTTAGTGTGTGTGTGTGTGTTAGTGTGTGTCTGTGTGTGTGTTAGCGTGTGTGTGTGTGTGTGTTAGCGTGTGTGTGTGTGTGTTAGTGTGTGTGTGTGTCAGTGTGTGTGTGTGTGTTAGTCTGTGTGTGTATGTGTGTGTGTGTTTGTGTTAGCGTGTGTGTGTGTGTGTGTGTGTTAGCATGTGTGTGTGTGTGTGTTAGCATGTGTGTGTGTGTTAGTGTGTGTGTGTGTGTGTTAGTGTGTGTGTGTGTGTGTGTGTTAGCATGTGTGTGTGTGTGTTAGCGTGTGTGTGTGTGTGTTAGCATGTGTGTGTGTGTGTGTGTTAGCATGTGTGTGTTAGCGTGTGTGTGTTAGCATGTGTGTGTTAGTGTGTGTGTGTGTGTGTGTTAGCATGTGTGTGTGTGTGTGTGTGTGTGTGTGTGTTAGCATGTGTGTGTGTGTGTGTGTGTTAGCATGTGTGTGTTAGCGTGTGTGTGTGTGTGCTTAGTCAGGTCCAGCGTCTGCAGGAGGATAAACATCTGACACACAGGGTCGAACAACAAACACATGTTTGACAGAGTTGATGTGATGCTTCAGTGGGAACAGAACTGTTTCATCTTGGGTTCACTCTCACACGTGTCTCAGAGGTGAATCTTCACCAACGCCCATTTTCTGGAAAACTGTCAAGTCCACAACGACGTAGAACAACTCAGTTTACAGTCGACTAGAGGGAGAAGCAGGGGGGGGGCTGGATGACATCCAGGTGGGGGTCCACCGGTCCCTGTTGGGTCGTTAAACCACAGGCGAGTGTTAAAGATGTTTTAGTGAAAAGTAAAAACTGGATGGAGCTGCTAGACCTGAGGAAGAAATGTAATAAAAACCAGTCATTCACACACAGGCAGCAGAGCTTCACCAAGACTGGATATGATGTCAAAACATGACGTGATGAGGCATAGGTGTTGACCCATCTGATGTCTGAAGGTTAGGGGTCAAAGGTTAAGGTCAGACCATGTGAATAAAAAAGAATCCTGAGATATTAAAACTAATGTGTTTTAGCTTTCCCACAGAATTAGAATATTAAGATAGTGAATTAACTGACTTTAATTTACTACAAAAACTACAAACTGACTAATGGATTAATACTGGTTGTGTTTAGTGACTTTTTAATCTCATAATTTGGACTGTTTTAAAGTTTGATTTATCAGAATAAGAGTGTGTTTTGTTCTTTGTTACAACCCAACAAGTTTTAGTTAATCTTCACTTAATGCTCCTTATATATGAGAACAATAAATTCAAACTCCAGCAGCTTCGCTGTCCGTCACGATCGCCCGCCCATGCGACGTCGGAGTCAAATTTGAGCCAAATTAGTGTTGGTATGTCCGAACTACAGCCTTTTTAGTAAAGGCGAATTTGTAGGGGGCGCTATAGAGCAAAATCACAATTTCTATTGATAAACTGGTGAAGGTCAGAGAGATAAACGTCTGAGTTAAAGTTCAGACCTACTGCCATTTTACTCACACTTTATTTGGTGAATCTGTAGGGGGCGCGTTAGTGAGAAATAACAGTTTCGTATGACAAACAGGTGTAGACATCTGAGTAAAACTTCAGCCAAATCGTTGTTCGTATGTCCGAACTCCATCCATTTTAATAAAAGTACATTTGTAGGGGGCGCTGTAGTACACACTCAGAATATCTTTAGTTAAATGGACGTAGACCTGGGAGATAAACATCTGTGTCAAACTTCAGCCAAATCGGTGTTCGTATGTTTGAGCTGAAGCAATTTATGTAGTGGTAATTTTTGCGACAGTGTAGCACAAAAACGATGCAACTTTTCAAAAAAATTTTGATAACTTTTGATGTCCCACTTGTCTAGATTGTGTTCACCCCTTATGAGCCATTTTGGCCCAACGGCCAAGGACGAATTCGTTAAATTCCAACGACAGCGAAAATCCATGACTCAAAGTTTTTAAAATTTCAATCCAACATGGCGGACTTCCTGTTGGTTTATGGGCATGGCCATCACAAGGTTTTTTTGTTTATCATCATATGTTGAACATGTTTACTTATTTTCATAGCTCTAACTTCACTAGGGCGTGATCTGGCCTAATACAAACAATCTACACTTTCCTAGGGGGCGCTGTAGACACATTTCTTTACAGAATTTTACAAAAGCTTTAAATACTCGCAATTTTTCACACTTCTGAGGTGTGTGCAAAATTTGTTGAGATTTCGTGCATGTTCAGGGGGTCAAATTAGAGGTCAAAGGGCTGAATCAGACCAAACTGCAAGCAGTATCAATAGGCCTTGCATCCAACATGGGACGTGGCAAATGCCTAAAAATAAACCATTCATTGACGGTTCACCTTATAGTGTGAAAATACAGTAAATAAATTATTAAAGTTAACATTGACACTGATTATTCACTCAGTACGTACTCCATCAGATGTAGGACAGTATGTTTACACATGATCATTTAGAATTACACTAAAAGGAAAGAGGGGTGTTGGCCTACTGTTGGCCTAGTGTTGGTCTAGTGTTGGCCTAGTGTTGGTGTAGTGTTGGCCTAGTTTTGGCCTAGTGTTGGTCTAGTGTTGGCCTAGTGTTGGTGTAGTGTTGGTCTAGTGTTGGTCTAGTGTTAGTCTAGTGTTGGCCTAGTGTTGGCCTAGTGTTGGCCTAGTGTTGGTCTAGTGTTGGCCTAGTGTTGGTGTAGTGTTGGTCTAGTGTTAGTCTAGTGTTGGCCTAGTGTTGGCCTAGTGTTGGCCTAGTGTTGGCCTAGTGTTGGCCTAGTGTTGGCCTCGGGCCCCACATTGACCAGAACCGGCCCTGCACGCAGGCAGATCAGCAGTCGACACTCTCGTCAGCTTCCACAGTTTTCCGCTACCGTTGCCATAGTAACAGTTCATTTCCTGGACGTTACCTTTAATAAAACTTCTGCTTCTTATTCAATTGTTTGTTTACGATAGAAACGTGATCTTTCCCAGCAGATCTGTTACACTGTGCCGGACGGAGGCCGTTGGTGACCTTTCCTGGAGGTCATCGCCGTGGAAACCCACACCGATTAATATGTTTACTCCAACTGCACAGCGCTGATTGATACTTTGATTGATCGAGTCAGAGGCCAATTACCTGAATCAAAGAGCCAAGCTTTTCCCCCCACAGTGTAAACAAGCCATTAGCGCCGCTGAGCCTTTCCTTCCTCGTAAAGCTCCGCAGCAGATACAGGTACGACTCCCGCACATTTCAGCCACTGCAACACAATTTATTATAAACCTCCAAAAATATAAGAACTTTATGTCTGTTTAATTTGTAATAAATGTCCAAATGTAAGAAGATTTTTCTTTTATTTTGTAATGAATGTAACAATTACAAAATGAAATTAAAAAGGTATTACAAATTGTCATGTTTATTACAAAAAGTTCTTAAAATTTGGTTGTTTATTACAAAATAAAACGACAATGTTCATACATTTCGGAAGTTTATTAGAAAATGTGTCTCAACAGTCCCACTTGACCTTTAAATGACTTTTATAAAGGTCAGTACAGAACGGTTCTCCACCAGGAAAATAAAAGAGGAAGGAAGTGACAGTTGGAATGGACTTGATGCATTAGCAGGATGGGCCTGTAATCACTGCCACAGACTGTGTTAGCATTAGCATTAGTGTTAGCAGGATGGGCCTGTAATCACTGCCACAGACTGTGTTAGCATTTGCATTGGTGTTAGCAGGATGGGCCTGTACTCACTGCCACAGACTGTGTTAGCATTAGCATTAGTGTTAGCGGGATGGGCCTGTACTCACTGCCACAGACTGTGTTAGCATTAGCATTAGTGTTAGCGGGATGGGCCTGTACTCACTGCCACAGACTGTGTTAGCATTAGCATTAGTGTTAGCGGGATGGGCCTGTACTCACTGCCACAGACTGTGTTAACATTCACTACGATATAATAAATAAACCAATCACTGCTTTTATTCCCATGATGATCATTAACAAACATGAGTCAAACTGCAATGATCATCAGAAAACACTAGAACATGTGACGTTAACACCCTGGGGAGGAGAAAACGGGGCGGCGCCGTTCTTTTGAGTTAACGAAAGTGAAAAAAAGTGAGCAAAGAAAAGTAGAAGTGAAGTGAAATGGGTTTTTAAAGTGTTACTGAATCACCCACTGAGAACAGAGGTGGTCAAAGTACTGCAGTACAAGTACAGCTACTGGTGTGGAAAAATACTCTGGTAAAAGTACTGATTCAACTGCTTTATGGAAGTAAAAGTAAAAAAGTACAACTTCTCAACTGTAATAAAGTAAAAAGTCAAACTGCCTTTTTTAATGGATGAAAAAATACTTATTTAAGCAAAAAAAAAACCTGGAAAATGTCAAAAATAATCACAAATAAAGTCTTTAAAAGTGAGTTAGTGTGAAGGTGATGTGTTCTATTGGGTCATTAGTGGGTATGGACAGAACATTTAGGAAAACATTAAAAGTCATAAATAGGAGATTATAAAAAAAACAATTATGAGATAAAAACTAAATTATGAGGAAAATGTCCCAATTGTGAAATAAACTTTATTTTTGTGTAAATACTTTGTGAATAGTTTGAAAAAGTAACAAATCTATTCTGAGAATGTGAAGAGAGAAGTAAAGAGTATAAAGTACATATATTTATATAAATGTAACGAGTATAAAGTACAGATATTTATATAAATGTAACGAGTATAAAGTACAGATATTTATATACATGTAAATAGTATAAAGTACATATATTTATATCAATGTAACGAGTATAAAGTACATATATTTATATAAATGTAACGAGTATAAAGTACAGATATTTATATAAAAATGTAAAAATTGGCATAAAAATAAATACTCCAGTAAAGTACAGATACCTGAAAAATTTTACATCTTTTACTTTCTTAAGGGAAGTGGAGGCAGAAAAGGGGAGGGGCCAAGGGGCTGTTTGGGACCATCACCAAGACAGAGGGATGGTATTAATTTAGGAGGTTTGGATTGTTTTAGTGCAGAGAAGAAACCGTCCAAGAACAAGTGAAGGTGAGACCACAAATCTGACCATCGATGATTCTTTTCATTTTCAATTAAGACTTTTGAAAAATGAAAAAAAAAAAAAAACCTCTCTGAAGTCATCTTTTTGGACGTTCTCCTTCAACTCCTAAACATTTTTCAATAGTGAAACATAATTTTAGATCTTTATGGTTTATTACAACTTTCGTCTGAAGTGGAAAAAATATAATATTTTCTTAAAAAAGTCCAACAGTTTACAACAGGAGTGTCAAAGGCCTCCTGGGGTTTTGAGCCCTGAACTACGCCTCCAAGGCAGCTGTTCCTGGAAGGCACTCCCCGCCCCCCCAGCAGCTCTGGCCAATCACAGCACTGGATGTAGATCTTTATATTTTCCCCTGAGGACTCCTGCCTACGTTGTGTAAAATATAATAATTACTTTTTCCCCATCCCTACGCAACCACAAATGAAAATCAATCTATTTTTTTAATCAAAACTCTTGAATTGTTAAATATTTTGTCCGTTGTTACTGGACATTGAATCCCAACAGTTGATAAAATACCAACAGTGTCACATTAACATCACATGGCAGAGACATGTCACACTGTAACTCAATGAATACTGGGCGTATACATATAGCTAATGGGCTTCAGATGCAATCATTCATTTGACTAAAGGTCAAAGGTCAAGGTCGTATTTATCAGAAAGGTCAAAATCACATTTTTGTCTCTACTTCAAAAACAGATTGTCGTAGAAAATTGAGATAAGGCACAAACTAAGGGTGAGATTAGACATTCTCTGAATATTAGTTTGATTCTTTTGTTTGGTTAAAATTTACCAAAATAAAAGCATGAAATGTCTAAATATGGTCATTTTAGTTTTATTTTCTGTGGACATCTTTGAAACTATTTCTCTGTGACACAAACACAGTCCACCTTACCCTTGTCACAGAACATTCTGGACATTTACACCTTGTTGCTTTTAATTCTTGTAAATCTATCTTCATCTTCATCTTCCTCATCATCAGACATATTTCCACCTCCACTCAGTTCAGTGGTTGTATATTCTGCATATGGAATATTTTCATCTGATTATCAACTGTTGTGAAGTACTGTTTTTATAGTAATAAGTTCGTTCATCAATACTGGATCAATCAGTTCAATAAAATGCTTTCAGACCCACTGTCCACTGGAATGAACAATGTTTGAAAATATCCTGTGTAAAAACTACCACTAATACATTTGATATTAGACATTAATTAACATGTTCCACCGTTAAATATTATATCAAAACTATTAAACCTTGGCACAAATATCTATAAATGTGAATCAAACTGTTGAACATTATCCTCACTTTGACGTATGGGGTGAAGCCCTGACATGTTCAGTGGTGGATTTGTTTCATACAGGAACAGGTAAAGCTATGCTGCTGTTTGATTGGTTGGTACGGGTCCAATTAAATGGACTTCAGGGTCCAGGTGTTAAATGTTGTAAAAGTAAAGAAAACAGCAGCTGTCATGTGACGTCCATTGTAATGGACGCAGGGTCTGAAAGGCTTGGTTCCGTTCCAGCCCAATAGAACCCTTCATTCTCAGAATGCAGGTCTACTGAAAGTTCCCAGGGTTTGGAAAAGTACAGTAGGAGCTAGAGCCTTTAGTTACCATGGTTACGGTCTGATGGAGCTAGAGCCTTTAGTTACCATGGTTACGGTCTGATGGAGCTAGAGCCTTTAGTTACCATGGTTACGGTCTGATGGAGCTAGAGCCTTTAGTTACCATGGTTACGGTCTGATGGAGCTAGAGCCTTTAGTTACCATGGTTACGGTCTGATGGAGCTAGAGCCTTTAGTTACCATGGTTACGGTCTGATGGAGCTAGAGCCTTTAGTTACCATGGTTACGGTCTGATGGAGCTAGAGCCTTTAGTTACCATGGTTACGGTCTGATGGAGCTAGAGCCTTTAGTTACCATGGTTACGGTCTGATGGAGCTAGAGCCTTTAGTTACCATGGTTACAGTCTGATGGAAGCTGCTTCCATTTAATATTAAAGAGGTCGACACAGTGTGTAGATTTAAAATGAGGTTGGGGTCCAAACAGGGGGGTCCAGTCTGGTCTGGTCCCTGGAGTAAAGTGTTCTTCAGAGCAGACGTTTGTGTTTCCACAGTCGACCAGAACAAGAAAAAGTTGACGTTTATTCCTGAACACGACTGATCTGAGACAGAGTGACTTTAAAGTCCACATCAGGACTTCATCAACTTTAACTAAATGAATATAACGCATCGTTCAGAACCATCTGGTGTTTGTACGACTCCTTCTTCACTGTGGTTTTCCTGCATTTGTAGATCAGATAACCTTTACAAATCGATTATCACTGATACTACATTTGAAGGAAAGTGTTTGTTTTTTTTTCACACCGTCCAAACTTTACAGGACAAAACCAGGAAGGTAAAACAAATACAAATACTGTGTTTGATACAAGAGTTACAAACACATGATTATAGTAAAGTATTAGTATAGTAAAGTTGTGCAGTGGAGCATAGCGGTATAATACATTAGTATAGTATAGTAGTATAGTAAAGTACTGTAGTATAGTAGTGTAGCATAATAGTATAGTTGCATATTATAGTAATGAAGTAGTACAGTGTCATAGTAGTGTAGTATAGTAATGTAGCATAGTTATAGTATTATTTTAGTATAGTATAGTGTTGTAGCATAATTAGTATAGTAATGTTGTATAGTAAAATAGCATAGTAGTGTAGTATAGTGAAGTACAATAGTATAGTATTAGAGTTGTATAGTAAATTACAGTAATATATTGGCATAATGTAGTATTATATAAAAGCAGTGATGTAATAAAGTACCATAGCAAAGTATAATAGTACAATAGTATAGTTTCATATTATGTTAACTGTAGTGTACTGTACTATGCTGTACTGTAGTGTACTGCAAAACTATACTACTATAATTTATTATATTACACTATATTACTTTAATACTACACTATCGTACTTTACTATACTCCTATACTATATCTATCCTATGCCACACTACACTACACTACACTACACTACTATACTATACTATACTATACTATACTATACTATACTATACTATACTATACTATACTATACTATACTATACTATACTAATGTACTACTATAATTTGCAGTACTACGGTACTTTACTATACATGAACATACTATGAAACTATAGTACTGTACTACAATACTACGCTGTGGTACACACTTTGTTGAACCAACAGAATAAACTAAATATTTCTGTTGTTATAAGAAGTGTTGAAATGTGTGATTGTGAAAGAGCGGAGGAAAAATGAGGCCATGGCGAGAAGACGAGATGATGGCGTGAAGCCAGTGTTTAGGTCAGTGTGAAGGAACTGAGGTCAACACACGCTGGAGCGGTTTATCTGTCAACCTTGTCCATCAAAGTCAGTGGGCGGGTCTTAACAGCTGATTGGTTCTCCTGCACATCCAGTCCAGTCAAATTGATTCCAGATTAAGTATTGATGCAGAGCAGGTGAACACATTCCTATACACCGGGTGACCTTTAACCTTCACGTTTGTTTTGATACTTTTTTGGGAAATATAATTTATTGACAACTGATAAAAATCTAGACTCTGGCTCCGACACTCCCAATGGACTAGAATCACCTTAGCCCCGCCCACAGACTTTGATGGACGAGGTTGACAGTTAAAATAATTTCACGATCACTGCAACACAAGGACCAGGAAATAATTAATTAATTAGTCAAATAATAATAATATTAATAATAATAATATATGTTTTTCTCAAATGAATTGGTATTTTAATGAATTAATGACACATTTATGAACACATGTATTTATTTACATTCATCTTCATTATATTCTCATTATTTTATGATATACGTTTGCATCTCTGTTATCATCTGAATAATAACTATAGTTTCCTTTATTTGTGTTACTATTATTATCATTAATTATGTTCTTTATTATAGTGGCGGTGGAACATATGACTTTTTTCTGCCTCCAGTACATTTATTATCTACAGGTTATTTACTTTATATACTGTTTTTATATGTGCAAATAAACTCAACTAAAACAACTAAACTGTTTAATTCCAATTGGAATGAATTAATGGCATATTTAACTGATAATTTAATGATGTATTTAGTCATGTCATTTCTCGACAGATGTCCATTAAGGACAGAAACAGCAGACGCTCAAAATGATGCCAAAAAAATTAGCTGGAGTTTTGATGATACGACAGAAAAGCAGTGAATCCACAGGAGGACGACTGTGTTTGTGTTAAATCTATGACCCTTTAAAACCACCGTCTGATAATGAACTGGAAAAATACTGCTGTGATTTATTCTGTACTTCTGTTGTGTTCCACAACAAACACATGATCATTAAGGCCTGCAGCGTCTGCACCAAACAAATAGGGTTAGGGTTTATATTTATATTTATATTATATTTATGACTTTTCATAAAAAGTCACCTCACCCCACCTTACCTCACCCCACCTTACCTCACCTCACCTTACCTCACCTCACCTCACCTCACCTCACCTCACCTCACCTCACCTCACCACCTCTCACCTCACCACCCCTCACCTCACCTCACCACCGCTCACCTGACCTGACCTCACCTTACTTCACCTCACCTCACCTCACCACCGCTCACCTGACCTCACCTCACCTTACCTTACCTCACCTCACCTCACCTCACCACCTCTCACCTCACCACCCCTCACCTCACCTCACCACCCCTCACCTCACCTTACCTTACCTTACCTCACCTCACCTCACCACTGCTCACCTGACCTCACCTCACCTTACTTCACCTCACCTCACCTCACCACCCCTCACCTGACCTCACCTCACTTCACCTTACCTTACCTTACCTCACCTCACCTCACCACCCCTCACCTGACCTCACCTCACCTCACCTCACCTCACCTCACCTTACCTTACCTTACCTTACCTTACCTTACCTTACCTTACCTTACCTTACCTTACCTTACCTCACCTCACTTCACCTCACCTCACCACCTCTCACCTCACCACCCCTCACCTCACCACCGCTCACCTGACCTCACCTCACCTCACCACCTCTCACCTCACCACCCCTCACCTCACCACCCCTCACCTCACCTTACCTTACCTTACCTCACCTCACCTCACCTCACCACCTCTCACCTCACCACCCCTCACCTCACCACCCCTCACCTCACCTTACCTTACCTTACCTCACCTCACCTCACCACCGCTCACCTGACCTCACCTCACCTTACTTCACCTCACCTCACCTCACCACCCCTCACCTGACCTCACCTCACTTCACCTTACCTTACCTCAACTCACCTCACCACTGCTCACCTCACCTCACCTCACTTCATCTCTCCATGTACCCCTGTCAGTCAGTGCTCAGGGCCTTAGAATCGTCCCCACCTGGTCACACCCCTGCTGTCACACCCCTGCTGTCATCCACAATAGTTCACCTCAATATAATAAATATTAGATGGAAGAACATGTTACAGTAACTTAATAGTTAGTAGAACTATTACTGACACTTATTCTGACCATTGAACTTTAATGAGTGTTTAAAGTCCTGGACATGATGATGGGACTGTTTAGTTTCCACTTCAAACTCAGATCGTTTCAGTTTCTGTTGCGGTTCTACCTCCCAAAAAATGTTTGTATGATTCAAACTGCTCTGCCCCTCCCCCTCTCACCGCCCCTCCCCCTCACTGTCACTAGCCTTGGTACCACCCTTCTCTCCTCAGTACTTTAAATGTGTAACAGCTCAGAGTTGGAACAGCTGCCCTGGTGGTCCCCAGCTCCTATAATTGCACCCCCCTCTCTCTCTCTCTTCCTCTCTCTCTCCCTCTCTCTCTCTCTCTCTCTCGCTCTACCATTCCTCCCATCATCAGTAGATTTACGTCCTCATCACTGTTGCCATGGAACATAACATCTTGTGCAACAATAAAACAAGCTGCATTTGTTCGTTGTGACACAAACCGTCCAACGTGTCATCGTTGCTCAAACATCTTTATAAGGAACTGTTTACGAAACGTTCCACTTCTCCTACTGTCACGACGTTTAACGGGGCACGTTACAAATACCAGAGGTAGAAGTACTTCCTTTACTGTACTGAAGTGCATTTTTATGTATCTGTACTTTACGGGAGTATTTACTTTTCTGGAAACTTTTTACTTTTACTCCCTACATTTATATAAATATATGTACTTTATACTCTTTACATTTATATAAATATATGTACTTTATACTCTTTACATTTATATAAATATATGTACTTTATACTCTTTACATTTATATAAATATATGTACTTTATACTCTTTACATTTATATAAATATCTGTACTTTATACTCTTTACATTTATATAAATATATGTACTTTATACTCTTTACATTTATATAAATATCTGTACTTTATACTCTTTACATTTATATAAATATATGTACTTTATACTCTTTACATTTATATAAATATCTGTACTTTATACTCTTTACATTTATATAAATATCTGTACTTTATACTCTTTACATTTATATAAATATCTGTACTTCATACTCTTTACATTTATATAAATATATGTACTTTATACTCTTTACATTTATATAAATATATGTACTTTATACTCTTTACATTTATATAAATATCTGTACTTTATACTCTTTACATTTATATAAATATATGTACTTTATACTCTTTACATTTATATAAATATCTGTACTTTATACTCTTTACATTTATATAAATATCTGTACTTTATACTCTTTACATTTATATAAATATATGTACTTTATACTCTTTACATTTATATAAATATATGTACTTTATACTCTTTCCATTTATATAAATATATGTACTTTATACTCTTTACATTTATATAAATATCTGTACTTTATACTCTTTACATTTATATAAATATCTGTACTTTATACTCTTTACATTTATATAAATATCTGTACTTTATACTCTTTACATTTATATAAATATATGTACTTTATACTCTTTACATTTATATAAATATATGTACTTTATACTCTTTACATTTATATAAATATCTGTACTTTATACTCTTTACATTTATATAAATATATGTACTTTATAGTCTTTACATTTATATAAATATATGTACTTTATACTCTTTACATTTATATAAATATATGTACTTTATACTCTTTACATTTATATAAATATCTGTACTTTATACTCTTTACATTTATATAAATATATGTACTTTATACTCTTTACATATATATAAATATCTGTACTTTATACTCTTTACATTTATATAAATATCTGTACTTTATACTCTTTACATTTATATAAATATCTGTACTTTATACTCTTTACATTTATATAAATATCTGTACTTTATACTCTTTACATTTATATAAATATATGTACTTTATACTCTTTACATTTATATAAATATATGTACTTTATACTCTTTACATTTATATAAATATCTGTACTTTATACTCTTTACATTTATATAAATATCTGTACTTTATACTCTTTATATTTATATAAATATATGTACTTTATACTCTTTACATTTATATAAATATATGTACTTTATACTCTTTACATTTATATAAATATATGTACTTTATAGTCTTTACATTTATATAAATATCTGTACTTTATTGTCAGGTGCCAGACAGAATTTGGACCACAAAAGCTTCACGATTTAACACAGTTTATTGAAGGTTTTGGTTGTGGCAGTCAAACAAGGTTTGGTGATCAAAGTGTGGAGTGGTCTCCCCTCCAGATACTGACCGGGCCTGACCCTGCTTAGCTTTGGTGAGAAGCCAAGGTCAGGGGTGTTGGTGTCACGGGGGTGGGTGTGTGTGTGTTCCCCGGTGGCCGAGTGGCGTCTGGTCAAGCTGGTGTCTGGGGTTGATGGATGAAGCTCACTCGCCACGATTCTGGAAGTCCTGGGGGACACACACACACACACAACAGCAGGAGGGGTGAAAGCCAGGCAGAAGTACCATTAAGGAATAGGCAAAAATCTTGGTCAGAGAACAGAAAGGCAGGTTGAGTTTACCGGGACTGGAGATCAGAGGCGTAGTCAAACAGGTTCAGGATCTTCGGGTTGGAGTCAGAGACGTGAAGGTTCAGACAGGTAACAGGCATTGGTTTGCTGACGTTCTGACAAGGGTGGACTGGAAGACTGGGGTTTATATACAGAGGTTGATGGGAGAGAATGCATTGCAGCTGGCAGGTTAATGAGGGAGCACAGGTGTGGAAAATTAGACAGGATAGAGAGCAGGGAACAGAGAGAGAGTCCATGACATTTATACTCTTTATATTTATATAAATATATGTACTTTATAGTCTTTACATTTATATAAATATATGTACTTTATACGCTTTACATTTATATAAGTATATGTACTTTATACTCTTTACATTTATATAAATATATGTACTTTATACTCTTTACATTTATATAAATATCTGTATTTTATACTCTTTATATTTATATAAATATATGTACTTTATACTCTTTACATTTATATAAATATATGTACTTTATACTCTTTACATTTATATAAATATATGTACTTTATAGTCTTTACATTTATATAAATATCTGTACTTTATACTCTATATTTATATAAATATATGTACTTTATAGTCTTTACATTTATATAAATATCTGTACTTTATACTCTTTATATTTATATAAATATATGTACTTTATAGTCTTTACATTTATATAAATATATGTACTTTATACGCTTTACATTTATATAAGTATATGTACTTTATACTCTTTACATTTATATAAATATCTGTACTTTATACTCTTTACATTTATATAAATATATGTACTTTATACTCTTTACATTTATATAAATATATGTACTTTATACTCTTTACATTTATATAAATATCTGTACTTTATACTCTTTATTCTCAGAATAGACTCATTACTTTTTCAACCTAAACAGATGTGACAGTAAAAAAATACGTCGTCATTCAGAAATTGTGACTATATCATATTTTATCTCACAGTTGTTCTCCTATTCTTTAAATCTCCTATTTATGATTTATATATATATATATATATATATATATATATATATATATATATATATATAATTTTTTATTTTTTTTTACTTTTTACTTCAGTACAGTTCAGAAGTTGTACTTTTTTTTACTTTTACTCCAGTGAAGCAGTTGAATCAGTACTTCTACTTTTACCAGAGTATTTTTGTACACCAGTGGCTGTACTTGTACTACAGTACACAGTGTGAGTACTTTGAGCAGCTCTGGTAAGGATAAGGTAGCTCTTACGTTCATTACAGTTATTAGCTTTAGCGCTGCACTAGCCTAGCGTAACCACACTGGTCCTGGCTGCACTCACCACACACCTCCTAAATGGCTTTCCCACAGCGGCCCCCACTTTGGCTCCCACTCCTGTAACAAGAGGCCGGCTTGTGTAAAATAAAGCAGACGCGTCGTACCTCCAGCTGGGCACGATGTCGTACAGAACAGCCGAACGAAAACATGGTCCAGGTTAAGAGTTAGTGAGCATGTAATATATTACAGAAGGTTTTTTTTTCTTCAGGAGAAGTTCATGAGAACAGAACCTTGGTGTCTGTCCAGAGATGCCTTTCGCTTTTCACTCCCACATGAACCCGCTTCACTCCACACTTCTCAGCTTCCACATTTCCACAGTTTAGGAAACTTCGCGTTCCGGAAGGTTAAAAAGTCAAAATTATGAGATAAAAAAAATTCACTTAAAAAGTATAAGATAAAGGACAACTTTTTTTTTTTTTTTCAATTCATGGCCTTAATTATGATGTCATTTAAATTGTTCTACTCACCCATGGCACTTTTTTTTATTGATTCTTCTGGAAGAAATCATGTTGCATCAATATTAGGGTTAAAGATTTGACTTTTGGTTCAAAACACTATAAAAAAATTCACTACAAACTATTTGAATATTATTAAAAATCGAAAGTGTTTCAACAATCCTGGATTCTGAGATATAACCACTGATGTGTTTTAGATGTTGACCTTGACCTTTGACCTTTATAGGTCAAAATGTAATGGTTTCTTCCTTGACACATTATCAATCATCTCTGAAAGTTTCATCAAAATCTGTCCATAACTTTTTGACTTATCTTCCTGAAAACAAACAAACCTGAAGTCATTCATGGATATTTGACTAAAGCGACTGAAATTTGGTCCGTTTCTTCCTTGTGTCCGTGTCCTTGTTCGCACCAAAATTTCAGAACGATTCATCAAGAATTGGTGACGCTAGAGTGTGAACAACAAATGATCAATATTTGGTGAACTTTGACCTTGGGTGCTGACCATGAAGGTCAAGTCTTTTTCAGTCTAATACTCAACCTTATATCAAATCTATATTTAATCAATCGCATTAAAACTGTTCAAGTACTGGACACTGAACAATTTATTATATTTTTAGTGACCTTGACCTTTGACCTTTGACCTTTGACCTAGGGTCCAAGAAAATAGATCCCATACCGTAGGTGACATGGACAAATCTTCTCATCAAATTATATCCAATTTGTTCCGGAAATGTGGACGATAAAGTGAAAACAAACAAACAATCCAACGCTACCGATCAACATATTTGACCAAATAACAAACAAACAAACAAACAAACAAACAAACAAACAAACAAACAAACAAACAAACAAACAAACAAACAAACAAACACAATGTAAAACATAATCCTTAACCTGACCCTTATCCACTCTTCCTACCCTGACCTCTACCCTTACCCTTAAACCCCCTCCCCCCCCTTACCACCCACAGGTATGTCCAGTGATCATCAGCATATGTTCAGACTCTCGCGTCCGTTTAAGCCGTCGCTGCCGTCATCCACCAAACGGTAATATTAGTCTTTTTACTGCGACTCTGACTGGAAATCATTGACCTCTCATCAAATGACCTCATAAATTAAAGTGATCCATGTAGATCAGAGGCAGAACCTTTAAAACCTGCCAGGCCTTGAAAATAAAGCTCCTTTAAATCACTTACATAAAGAGACGAAATGAAAACGTCCTGAACCCACGGGTGTGTGAGCGCGTCCTCGACTTTTCATCTGACCCAGAAAGTGCGAAGGTTTGAAACCAGAGGAAATAAGCTGCCGCTCTGTTCACGTCTCCACCGCTTCACACCTTCATCTGCGCGACACTCATTGGTTCCCGTCACGTTAAGATCATGATGGTTTTAGAACATACGGGTTCCACTGACACGTTCCATGTGTTTGTCAGATTCTCATTTAAAATCAAAGACGAGACGAAGAAGCAGATGGAGACGAAAGAGGAAGAGGCGACCGTTTGTTCCATAAACCACATTTAACCTGTTTTTATGAAAAAATACAAAAGTTTTATTTGTTCACATTATAGGTTTCACTCTGTTATTAGTAAAACTATACAAATGTATGACTTCAGCTGTGAGGGAAGATCTGAGGTTAGAAAAAATAGAAAATATAATGAAAATATATGTGGAGAAAAAAACTGCTGCATCAGCAAGTGACGTAAGTAACCCTGAAATACTGGGAAATAAATCATTATTATTATTATTATTATTATTATTATTATTATTATTATTATTAATAATAATAATAATAATAATAATAATAATAATAATAATAATAATAATAATAATAATAATAATAATAATAATAATAATAATAAATTTAAAAATAATAAATATACAAATATAATGTCTGTGTTCATTGATCTGGACCTGTTGGTCTAGACCTGGTGGTCTGGAACTGGTGCCCACAGCTGGAGACTGTCCACACCCACATGAATTCCACCAGGATTATTTTAGTAAAACACTGGAGCTTTAAG
>CM035790.1:38207442-38221190 GCA_020466265.1 Siphamia tubifer
CATAAAAACCTCTGAAAATGGTCAAACGTGCCGCCCCCCTACAAACTGCCAACCCCCGTCTGTAAAAATCAGCACTTATCCACTCCTTTACGCCCTTTGCGTTCCATATCATGTATCCCATAATTCCCTTCTGCGGTGTCATGTGACGGCAGCGTGCGTTCCCCAGGTGAGCGTTTCTAAAACTCTTCGCTGTGGAGTTGTGAAGCGTGAACGTGTGGACGCACAAATCACACACAAGTGAAGCCACATGTGCCGCTTCAGTGTAACCACGGCGATAAAATGGCGGTTGGGCCCGAGCCAGAGCGCCACCACCGCCGTTAAACGAATGTCTGCGTTTACGGAGCTGAGGATTTTCTACAGAAATAAAGGAACAGTTTGGGAAAAAGCTCTGGGTTTGTTCTGTTTTTGTTCCTGTTGGTTACGTGTTGTCATGGTAACAAAGCTATCAAAGGTCTATATGAATACACACATCATATATATATATACACATATATATATATATATATATATATATATATATATATACATATATATATATGTGTGTGTGTGTGTGTGTTCAATAAAACCAGAAGAACATAAAGTAAAAGCTAAAAAAAAAACAATTTTTAGACAAAGAAAATAATTGTAATTAAATAAAGACAAATCTAAATTGAAACAAGGCAAAAATGAGTGTTTTAGGTATTGAGCCAGTGACCTTTGACCTCTTGGGTCAACAATAGGTCAAAATCTATTCACAGAAGATACAGAATTGAAAGACCGGAATTTCGGAGCTGATTTGCTGAGTTCAAAGATTATATCCAAAATTCAATTTTTACCTCCATTTTGACCTTTGACCTTGAGCCTTCAAGGTTCTGATGTCAATGCACATCAACAGTGTTAGCAAAAATAAGCTAAATGCTAAACCGAGTGTACAGGAATGATAAGGACATTCCTGACCTTTGACCTCTCTCTGATCATTGTAAAAACACATTTTACTTGTTTTTTCTTGCATATCTTCATTATTTTTTCCTATTAATTATTTTATTTATTTTCCATTTTATTTATTTTTAAACATGCTTTTATTTTCATACTTCATACTCATGTATCCATTTAAAAAATCTGATTTTTTTTTTAGTTTGTTCATTTTCTTTTTTTTTACATTTGTCATGAAGAATTTTTTGTAGAACAAGAGTCCAATGACTATTAAGCTAACAGCGCTAAGCTAACAGGACTTAACTAACAACATTAATGTAACAGCACTAGGATAATAGCACTAAGCTAATACTACTATGCCAATGGCACTGAGCTAACAGAGTTAAATGAATTAGCTAATAACTATTAACTATTAACCAAGGTAATTAACAGCACTAAGGTAACAGCGGTATGCTAATGACTCTAAGCTAACAGTGTTAAGTGAACTGGTATAAATTCTTAGTTCGAAGCTCACAGCATTAAATTAACCATGGTAAATTAACAGCTAACAGTGCTAGGCTAACAGTAATAATCTAATACCACTATGCTAATGTAATTATACTAACAACGCTAAACTAGCTGCATTAAGTGAATTGTGATAAATTAACAGCACTAAGCTAACAGTGCTAAGCTAATATTAGTGTGAAAGGATTATTTATTTGTAGATAAAACTCAGTAAATACTACGGGTTGGTGGCGTGTTCCACTGAAATACTTCCCAGTGGAAACGTGCGGTGGAGTTTAAAGGGTTAAACAGCTGGATTCTAATGAAGCACAGTCAGTGTGTGTGGAACCACATTAATGTGGTTCTGCACTTGGTTCTGTGCATCCTTGTATGTGTTTGTTCATGTGTATGTGATCTGGCAGGAAAAGCTCGTTAAGCCTCCGCAGATTAAAAAGCTAATTTAATCACTTCTTCAAAAACAGGCCAATTTGTGCAGGAAGTTGTGATTAAAAGCCTGAGCGTCAGTGGAAGGAGCTCAGCGCGTCCACGGCAACGTCGGCTGATTAACAATCTCCCCCCGAGACCATTAGTACCAGTGGTGGTGGGGGGGGGGGGTCAGACACCCAACACCCCCATGAAACGATGGAAAAGTCTGATGATGTTTAAACAACTGTGGATTAAAACAACAGGAAGAAAATGTAGATGAATATATGAGTGTATGTGTCAGGATGTGAAAGTCATTTTATTTCAGGAATCTGTGAATCATTCATTATTTCATTTTTCAACTGCCATTCAAAAAAAAGAATGAACTAGTATTCACAGAATGTCTAATCTCACCCGCATTTTGTGCCAATCTACAGTTTCTATGACAACCTGTTCTTGAATTAGAGCCCAGAATGTGATATTGACCTTCTCTGCAAATTGCGAATTTGACCTTTGACCTTTTGCAATATTGATAATTTGTTCTATGTATATATGTGTCAGTGTGTTTAATATTATGATAATATATCCAGTATTGATTAAATGATAGTGTCATATGTCTACGTTTGACACAGTGTTACACAAGTTAATTTGGACACGTGTCACCTTTGACCTCCAGAGATCTGAAAAACTATTGGTCGTAGGTGATAACACCAAATATGAGACAGTTTATGTGTGTATGTATTCTCTATTTACCGCAATGTAAAATTTTAAAGTAATCACAAATCCAGGATCTCTTCCGGATCCCCATTTCGGTGGGGATCCTTTGTGTCCCCCCCCCCCAACAAAGATGTAGCTCACACAGTTTTTAGTAACAGGTATCCTATTATATGTTAACTGTTCTGAGGAGTCAAACGATCTGAATTAGAAGTTTTACAATTCCAGTTTTTATTCTATAATTTTTTTTTATTCAACATTTATTTATTGAGTATTATGACGTCTGTGATTTTTTTTATTTAGTGAGTATTATGTTGTCTGTGGTAGCTGATTTTTACTGTTGTCTCTTTTGTGTCTGTCTTTTTATGCCACTACCAAAGACAAATGTCCATTTTAATGGACAATAAAGCAGTCTAAGTCTAAAACATTTAACGATGACATCATGTGACCACATTTGAGTTCATCTATAAACAGAGTTTGTGTTGATTCACTTCATCATTAATCATCACTCTGTGTTAATGACGTTATCCTTCTGTTTTAATGACGTTACCCTTGTGTTGTCATTGTTTTTATTGAGTCTGAGTGTTTTATTTTCCACGTCATGAACCCACACCCACTGAACAAACAGATGAACACAAACACTACCAGTGGATTCTGAAGTCTTTACCATCAAAAATGTCAACAAATTTAATTGAACCATTAAAAAGACAAAGTGGTTTAATGTGCTTAAGACCTGTTGATCCAATAATCAGATCAAATGATTAACTTTATTTGAATGGTTCAAACGTTAAAATGAACAAAAACCTGAGAATTAATGGATCAAAATACTTGAAAAATCAGGAAAAAAAAATCTTGAAATGTCACAAAAAAGTGAAAAAACATCCTGAGGTGAAAAGAAAATGTGTAAAAGATGAAACATTTGAAAACAATGTATAGACTAGTTTGGCCCAGTCCAGTTCAGTTCAGTCCAGTGTGGTCTACTCTAGTCCAGTCCAGTTCAACTCACTCTAGTTCAGGGGTGTCAAACTCATTTTAGTTCAGGGGCCACATTCAGCCTAATATGGTATAAAGTGGGCCACACCCGTAAAATAATATAAATGATAGGATAAAAATTTATAAAATAATGTCAACGCCAAAACTTTCTGTTTGAGTGAAAATTCTACATCTACAAACTTGAACAAATATGAACAACCTGGTGGTATTATGCTTTAGTTTATCATTTATACAACTTTCAAATCACAGTAGATCTACAAATATACACAACATTTACTGCTGGTAAAATTCCACAAATATTTCAGGTTATTCACATTTTTTTTGTAAAAGGCTATAGTCTTTTTTTTTTTTTTTACTTTATTTTACACTAAAACAGAAAGGGAAAATTAGTTTAAGGTTTGTTTCCATTATTTCTAGGTTATTATGATAGTATTTTACGAGTCTCATCCACTTTAGATTGAATTGACCTAAAATGATTTTAACTTCCTTGATTATTAATTATCTTTGGTGTAATTTTTGCATTTCACACATTGATGCCAGGGGCCAGTTTGGAACCTTTGGCGGGCCGCATTTGCCCCCCGGGCCTTATGTTTGACACCTGTGCTCTAGTTCAATCAATTTCAGTTTAATCTGGTCTAGTCCAGTTCAGTTTCGTCCAGTCTAATCCAGTCCAGTTCAGTGTAACCCAGGTCACCTAATCTCTCAAGGGAAAAAATTCCAGTGCAGTGATGCGCTGCGCCACTAGGGGCGCTACCAATATTAGCAGCTTCACCCCCGTCCTCAGTCTGTGTCCGCGGCTGTGCTTGTGTCAGCACTGCTGCTATTTTACTCACACCTACAAACCTGAAATCAACTTAAATGAACTCCGCAGGACCAAAAGCCCAACACTTTCGACCGAATTGGCGAGTCGGTATAAAAACTACAGACAATCATGTTTGAATCTGCCGCCTTTCTCTGACTTCCTGTTAATTATTTCTGTTTGTAGCGGTAGTTAACCGACAAAAGCGATGAATGGAACTGAAAAATCCTACAAAATCTCATCTCACCCCTGAAACACCCCGCATTGATCGAACGGTGAGTCACGAGCCGCAAAAAATCGAATTTAATTACCGTTTTGTTCACCGACATGGTGTACTTCCGGTTCAAGAAAAACTTTGGTTTTGTTATGTGTATGCCGCTGTTTTTGTTAAATGTTAGACTAACATATTATTTAAAATTCTTACAAAACCACATTGTAGTGGCGGACCTTATTCACTTTAAGGTATATTGCCCGTTTGGCAATATTGATTTTTGTTTATTTTATATGAATATACTTTTGTGGTTAGCATGCTAATAGCCCATTGAAATTAATAGGACTCGGCTAACTAGCACACCAGCTATTAAGTTAGATGAATGAGTGTTGCGCAACAATTTGTATTTGAATGAATGGATATTTTTTTGAAACAGCTGTTTATGTATTAAGAATATATGTTTGTTTATGTACATGGCCTTAAACAATTATTTATTGTTTATATAGAAATTTGAATCGTTTATTTTCTGACTTTTCAGATTGGATTCCTCTACCAAGAGGTGGTCAGCCAAGCTTCGGATTCATTTATTTTTTGTTTAAATTAATAACTGGACATTTCATGTTTAAAAAAAAAAGAACTGTATAAGGTTTCCACACGGGATTTTTTTGGTGGGTGAAACCACAAACTGTTATTTGTGCTATTTGGAAAAAAACGAAAAGGTCATTGTTAAATGTGAACTCTTATTGTGATATTTGAATTAACTATTAGTACTACTGTTTGAAAATGACAAGTCATATTGTATATTGTTTTGCACACACTGTCTTAAGTTTTTTTCTCTTATAAATTAATTTGGGTGTTTTTTTAGATAAAAATATTAACTTTAATTTTGTTTCCCTGTCTTCATTCACAACTCGGAACTCCAGCGTTTGAGCTTTGTATTTTCTTTCCCAGTCAGATCCACTTATTGCCATACCATCCTAGCCTACTGTTTAATTATTTGCTAAAATTTATAGAAGTTACATCAGTCTAGTTCAGTCCTGTCCAGTTAAATCCATAGTCCAGGTTTTTAATGGACAGTTAAACTAGTTTCAGTTCAGATCCACAGACTGATGTGATTTAATAAAAGTTGGTAAAAAAAGTAAGTAAAAGTAAAAGTTGGTACTTCTACTGAAGTAGAAGTACATCTACTGGTGTGAACTAATACTCTGTTAAAAGTACAAGTACTGAGTCTGATACAGTTGTACTGAAGTAAAAGTACAGCTGATGGGAACATGAGACGTCCCAGGTATGAACAGGTTTATTCCAGGACATTAAACATCTGCTGGAAACGGATGACAAAACTCCACATTTACTAGTAAAAAGTATCCACTGCAGGAACTTTTAGACTAAACAGTTTATTCTGAGGAGCGTTGGCCTCTTTTATGCACCTCAGATAAAACAGTTTTTCTTTTATAAGCCTTTATACTCTTTTTTTTCTGTGATGTTTAAAGTAAAAAATAGCTGCAGATTTACCCCTTTTTATAACACAAGCTCCACCCAGTGACCTCTGACCTCTTGGGTCAACAATTGGTCAAATCTATACACACCAGATACAGAATTTAACTGAAGGTCTGTAAGGTCAATAGTTCAAAAGATATATCCAAAGTTAGATTTGTACCTTTATTTTGACCTTTGACCTGGAGTCTTAAAATTTTTCCTTCAAGGTTTTGATGTTGATCTGTCAAATCTCAATCTATGTAAAAGTCTGTCTGTCAGTAATAGTAACTCGGTCTCCACTGCTTTTTCTATTTTAGTCCATTTTAGTTTTTTGGGTATTGACCTCAGTGACCTCTGACCTCTTGGGCCAAACATCAAAATCTATACACACTAGATGCAGAATTGAAAGAACAGCATCTTTTTTTCTGACTGGAAGTCTGTAAGATGAAGAGTTCAAAAGATATATATAATATGAAAGTCAAGGGTTTTTTTAAATCTTTATTTTGACCTTTGACCTCAAGTCTTCAAATGTGCCCTTCAAGGTTCTGATGTGAATGTACGTCAAGAGTGTTAGCATTAGGAAGCTACATGCTAAACCGAGTATACAGGAACGAAAAGGACATTCCTGACCTTTGACCTCTCTGATTTTTGTGAAAACACATTTAACTTGATTTTCTTTCATATCTTCATTATTTTTTAATAAATTTTATTTTCCATTTTCATTCATTTTTATACATGTTTTTATTTTCATTGTTCGTGAATTTATCAAGAATTTATGAGGTACTATGGCGTCAGACCGGAAGTAGTGAGTTGATTCAGCTGAAACTGGGTCTGTTTCATCCTTATGTGTCTGCTTCTACAAGATGAATGTCACAACCATCCATCGGAGAAGAGAGGGAATACAGACAGACAGACAGAGACAGACAGACAGAGACAGACAGACAGAGACAGACAGACAGACAGAGACAGACACACAGACACAGACAGACAGAGACAGACAGACAGACAGAAACAGACAGACAGAAACAGACAGACACAGACAGAGACAGACAGACAGACAGACAGAGAGACAGACACAGACAGACACAGACAGACAGACACAGACAGACAGACACAGACGGACACAGACAGACAGAGACAGACAGACAGAGAGACAGACAGACAAACTGTTAAAACAATAGAACTTCATGAAACTGATTCGTGAAGTTAACAAACTACAAACAATACTTTTATGTATTTATTTAATATTAATATTTTATAAACATGTTTGATGCATTTATTTGTAATTTTTATAAATATTAAAAGTTAAATGAATAAAAGTTTAAATCAGACATTTTTCTGGATGAATCAGTGTTTGGTTTTTCTACAGTTAGTCTGTCTACAGGCTCCAGCAGCTGCCCCCCCCCCCCCCCCCCCCCCCCCCCAAACATCTCCATTAACCACAGCACAGTGTGATTTCATTACTCAGGCCTTAATTGCGTTCATCGCATCTCAACTCTGGTCCAAACAACAGCAGAGGGGGGAGGAGGGGGCGGGGCAAAGCTTTTATTCAGTGCCTTTTAAAAGCTCTGTTTTATATAACACTGAGAGAGAGAGTGTTTGTGTGTGTGTGTGTATATGCATATCTTTATGGGGACATTGATATATTTCCACAGTCAAGCTATGGGGACCAAAATTCAGGTCCCCACAAGGGTTAAATATAAATAAAGGTCCCCACTAGTAAAATAGAAATGATGTGACCCTTTAAATACATTATTTTTGTGCAGGTGCACAGCTGTTAGCATTGACAACGCTAGCACATTGATCACTATTGAGAGAAAGAAGCTCCAAGTAATTACGAGATGTGACTTTTTGTTCCGTGACAGTTTTGTTATGTAAATAAATCACTCATTCCAACACATTTTATTTTGTTGACCCCAGGAAACCTGCCGGGACTACATTTGCTTTGACCAAAACCGGACAAGAACTGGGCTCACAGGACACTGTCGGGGGGTAAGTCAGTGTGGGTGCACCAGAGTAAAGGGGCGGAGTCAGTGTGGGTGCACTAGAGTAAAGGGGCGGAGTCAGTGTGGGTGCACTAGAGTAAAGGGGCGGAGTCAGTGTGGGTGCACTAGAGTAAAGGGGCGGAGTCAGTGGGTGCACTAGAGTAAAGTCACTGATGACAAACACATTCATCTGAAAAATACTAAACTGTCCCTTTAAGCTCCATAATCCACCATTTTGTTTAGTCATTCCTGACTTTCTCCGGACTCCTCCGTCAACTTTCCGGCGCTCTAACTACGTCATCCTAAAGATTACACTGATTGGTTGTAGTACCGTCCTATTGCAGACAGAGGGATTTGAAAGACAACCTTTTAGCCCCGCCTCCTCTGACTATGAAGCACCACTAGACCCATACATGGAATGAATCGTGATGGCACTGCTAGGCTAGGCTAGGCTAGGCTGATGCTTTTCTAGTTTCATCATGTATTTATTGTTTGATATATTGTATATTTTTAGGTATATTTTGCTTTTATTCAGATTTAAAAAATTTTTTTGCTTATTTTGTTTAATTTTAGTGATTTTTTTGCTCATATTTGTTTTTTGTTGAAGATATCATAATTTTTTTTATTTTTGTTCATTTTGTTCTTTTTTATTGTTTACTCTTTGATGTTTATTTTGTCACATATAAAATTTTCTGTGTGTTTAATTCATTTTACTGATTTTTTTTGGTCTAACTTTGTAACTTTCTTCACATCTGACTGAGGAAAGAGGTCTCCCATTAAAACTTAAAGTAAATATTGATGTTTCTAAAGTATATGGGCATAAATATTGGGACACATTATGTCTACAGCTGTCAAATCATAATTTAACATCTATAAATAATCAATGTATTTGTCCTAATATAAAAGTATATTATGACATTTGTCATTATTAGAAGCAATTAAGCTGTGGTTGTAAAACACCATCAGTAAAATCAATAAAAGTCAAACAACAATGTTCCTTAAAAGCATCTGGAAATTGAACGTCATTCAATCTTTTAGAAATGGACGTTCAATGGTTTATTTTATTTCTATGGAGGGAAAAATAAATGAATAATAAAATAAAAAATGCTCAAATTGAGGAGTGAAAATATAAGGGACTGAAAATAATATATATACAGGAATAAATAAATTTACGAAAGACACAATTAACGAATAATCGAAGTGATGAAACATCTTTACGTAAAATTTTCCATCTCTGAATATGAAAGAACATTCAAGTTATGAGACGAAACACCATTACAGTACTGTACGTATTGTACTGTACACTTGTATGTAGCATCATGTGCTCTACGCTAACACTCGCACTGGCCCTGGGCCCACATGGATCAGGGGCCCACTTAAACCACAACTGATTATTATTTTTTTTATTAAATTATATTTATAAATGTTTATTTCCTGATTGCATGGGAAAAATAAAATAACTGTAAATGTCTCAGTTTGAGTGTGTTGAGTTCATAAAGTTCATCTCTCATGTTTCACTCTTGTTACAAAGTGATCGTCACCCTCTGTACCCCAGATACCTAAAATTCCCACGGTTCGTGAATGCACCTTGCCTCACGCACCCTGTAACTGACACACAGGGGCCGTTTCTCAATATGCGTACTTGTCCGTAATCGCGTCCTTGTGAAACGTCATCAGTTGCAGCCCAAGTACAGTCCCAATACACAAGTACGCATATCACCAAGTACGCTTGAAATCCCCGGATGTGTACTTGACACGCCCATTTTATCAAGTATGCATCGGATGGTGACTTGTTCATACTTGGGAGAGCTTCCTATCCCAGAATGCTTTTCGACACCAGCAATGGAGGAGGAGAGGACTCACAACTGTTTGCATGTTTGTGTTTTATATCATAGTTCATTTTATTTCAAATACATTAAATGAAGAAAATAACTGGAGGTAGGTAAGTCAAGACGAGTTGAGTTGGTGACGTAAACAAGTACGCTGCCGTCCCAATTGCAGAATAACCACCCTGCGTCCTCCCGTCCTCCTGAGTATGTACTTTATAGTACGGACTTGCTAGTCCGTACTACCAAGTACGCAAGTACGTAATTCAATTCAATTCAACTTTATTTATAAAGCCCTAAATCACAACAAAGTTGTCTCACAGGGCTTTACAAAAACACAATCAGCTACAGAAATACATGAAAAGTCCCAAGCATCCCCTGTCCTTAGACCCTCCCCCTGTCCTTAGACCCTCCTTCTTGGCAAGAAAAAACTTCCAAACCCAGTGGGAAAAAGAACAAATCTTGAGGAGAACCACATTGAAGGACAGATCCACTCCCATGGACGGACAGACTATAGATGAACGTCCATTTATAAATGCAGGGGGGGGGCTGGTCCGGGGTCACAGGTCGGCACAGGCGAGATACAGGCGAGATACTGCAGATCCTGTCGTCCATGGCTCCCGTGCAGGCACTGTCAGGAGAGCCACCACTCCCCCCAGGGGGGCAGGGGGGAAGGGGACACCAGGTGACTAGCCATGAACAGACTTGGTATGAAAGATAGGTTATAAAAATGACAGAAACAGGTGTGAGGGAGAGAAAGAGAAGAAAGAACTCAGTGTCTGTACTTCCCCCAGCATTCTAACTCCTAGGGCAGCCTAGACTGAACTGTGACTCATACATCATGTGACTCATACATCATGTACTTAGCGTACTTGGTATTGAGAAATGGCCAGGATGTTTGTAGAGAAACAGAACGCTGCTAGCATGCGTGTGCAGCTAGGACTAAGAAACAATGGTGCTGTCTATAAACCAGTATGAGCTGTCACAGTATGATACATGTGTCTGTTCCAGATCTAGAATGTTCCATAAATAAATTAACACTTAAAAGTGAGCATCACCTACCGGATCCTTACTTGATAAAAGAGTGGAAGGATGATGTCAGTAGGTTTCCTAGTATATAATAGTCTGACATATATGTACTTAATGAACAAACCTTCTGTGTAGACTGATCATAACCTTCACACCTACAGTGTTTAGACTCATACGACTGTTATGTGTGAGCATGTGTCAAACATGTTTTACACATAGACGTAAACTTCTGTGACTGAAGTTAAACATTTGACCAAGTCATCGTCAGGTCCAGAAGGTTCTTATATTGGAAGCCTGGGTGCTTTACAACTGGATGGTTGTATTTCGACACAGAAGTGCACATGTATGGCAGGTAAACATCCTACTGGACTGAAGTGTCTGTGTTTAGTCCATGCTGCTGCAGTTTGATTAAAAGTCCAGGTTATTTTAGGCCAAACAAAATAATACGTGTGGTTCCGGTCACCCGACCGACCCAATTTTTTTACGACGAAAATGCCGACTATGTAAACATTTTATCAGTTTGTCAAAATAAATTAAATATAATGAAGCGGCCGACTGCCGACTCTTATCTTCGAAATTCCCAATGACTGATGATGAGAGAATTTATTTCTCCGTATTTAGTCCGTATTCATGTTTACCAACATCTGTCACCTGTCCGACCACCGTGATTTATGACTAGTGACAAACGACGACCATATACATGGTGTCCATGTCCATCAAAACAACCCTCAATGCATGTGATTGCTGCGCCAGTTTTGATTGGCTGTTGGCCTCTTGATGAATCTTTGGTACATGGTCTGTTAATTTCCCACTCACTTCACACTTGGTTTGTTTCAAAAACACCAGCGTTTGTTTATTCATTGGGAAGATGGTTTCATATCTTTATGGAGCATCTCTTGGTCACACAGACTTGTGTGTCTGGTGTGGGGAACCAAATACAAATCCTCTTCCAGAGCTAAAAAATAAATTTAAAACTGTACTCCCGCTCTGTCAAGATTGTGAGGAATGTGAAGAAGCCAGTAACAAAACAGCAGTATGGTAAGAGGAAATAAGTTGAACAGTAAATAGATAGCTGTATATGTCCACTAAAGACTTCAATATTGGGGCCTTTATTTCATTAAATAATATTTAGATGTGGATAGAATTTACATTTGTAGTTAAACTGTATTTTTGTTGAAAAAAAATCAATAAAAGACAAAATGTTGATGTCAAATCAGATTTGATTTTATTTCAATCATCTAAAATTCATTTATGCTCTCTTAAAACATTCTGTAAATATACATGTACATGTACATGGAAAATCTGAGGCAATGTGTTGATTTTCTAACTGCTGGAAAGAATAACTGATATTAAATCTGAAGTTTTGGAGCTTCTTTTTAGAAGACGGGTATATAAAATTGTAAATAAAATAAAATATGGATGACCGACCTACCTACCCAATTTTTCCATGTGATGGGAACCACATATATTATTTTGTTTGGCCTTAGAATGTGAAGGACAGACAAACGGACATTCCTGATCATGCTCTCATACCAGTCCACACTCTGGATCACTGTAACCATAGACGTAGATTTATTTTTTGAATGGGTTAGATCCAGATGAAATTCTATAGTTTAACTCTGTCCACTGACAACACAACAACTGATACTTCTATCTATGCTTTAGGTCTGTCATCTATATAAACAGTGTTTCATGCAGTTTTTTTGAGTCCAGTCTGTGCATGCAACTTCCTCTTAATGACGTTGAATGTGAAGGGTCTATAATCGACTTTTATACAGAAATGATCTGAAAAGAGAAACACACAAGACATAAAAAACATAAAAAAAAATGCCTCGAGGAAGATCAACATGAGGACTAATGAAAACCATGGAGTTGGAATAAACACTAACATTATATATACTTAGGCCCCGTCCCGTTTGTCCCCCTTAAAACTTCCACTTGGTTTTAAGTGCCCCTAAAAAGTAAATTCCACTCATTAAGGGGAAATAATTCCCCCTGAAAATGGGACACCACTCGCGAAGTGAACGTAACAAACGTGCTCACGTCACACGCTGACAAGTCTACCCCGCCAAATATGAAACCACCCCTCCACGAGACTGACAGCAGCTGACTACTATTTACACGGAGGACAAATGGCGGTCCCAGCTGTGTTACCTGTTGTGTTGGTTCTGTTTATTTACCTTCGGGATGCGCAGAGAAGAAATGCGGCAAACAGAAGACGCATTCGCCGTCTACTTTGCCTTTCAGTCTTGTCTCAGGTATGTTGATTTATTTAAATATTTTGATGTATTTTTTCTTCAATAGTTGGCGATTTATAACATTAACGTTAGCATTACCGCTAGCTAGAAATCAGTCGGCTCGCTGAGCTCGCAGTGCATCATGGGTAATTTCATCTTCCACTCAAAACGAAGTCCGCAACCAACCTCACTACATTTTGAGGGTTGATTTTAAGGGCAAAATCGCACTCCCACTTGCTCCCCTAGGTAATGGGACACCCTACCCCTACACATGAACGCGCAAAATCTAGGGTTAGGGGAAATTTTAGGGTTAGGGGGAGAAATGGGACAGGGCCTAAGACTATATAAAGAAATAAACACTAACATTATATATACTAGGATTATATAAAGAAATAAACACTAAAGTTATATATACTAGGACTATATAAAGAGCCCACTACAGGTCATCACCCCCCCCCCCCCCCCCCCCCTCTACAGTGAACCAAATGCTCCGCCCCTGTCCAGAACGATCATGTGACGTCCACAGACATCATTTTCGGACTCTCTCTGAGGACAATAGTTTTCCTCTAAATGACTTGGTGCAAAGAATTGACAGGATTTTAAGGTGAGAACTTTTTAGCTACACTTAGAAGTACTTATTCTTAACTTTAAAGGGTGGTC
>CM035790.1:38221290-38331290 GCA_020466265.1 Siphamia tubifer
TACGAAAGACCCAGCTAATGAATAATCCAAGGAACGAAAAACCTTTACCTCAATTTTTAGTTTCTGAGTACGAAAGAAAATTCTATTGATGAAAAGAAACTGAAACCTCCCAGACATAAATACTGTGTACATTACTGTACGTAACTACCTAATGTACGTAAATACATCATGTACATACTCTACGTATCATCCCATTGGCTATGAGGAAGTTACCCATGATGCTTTTGGTGACCTTTGACCCTCATTCAGCACAGAATTCTAACCATACATGTGTAAAGGACAGTCCCACCGCCGCCCCCACCACTCCACCAACACAAGTGAAACAGACGACAAAAGGAGGAGGAGCCATCACTTCACCAGCACCAACAAAAGACACGCCGACGAAACCCCACGGACCCTCCGCACCCCACATCCCGAAAAAATGTTCACAAGCTGTGCCATCCACCATCCCGACAACGCACACGCCCCACGCACCCCAGGAAGATCACGAAAAGCCGTCAACGTCAATGGTCCCTGGATCTACACCCACCAAACATCTGTCAACAAACACTGAAGCTGAAAGTGACAAAACAAACCCAATGGTCTGAAAATTACCCACATGTCTGGTCTGAAACTGACCCACATGTCTGGTCTGAAACTGACCCACATGTCTGGTCTGGAAATGACCCACATGTCTGGTCTGAAACTGACCCACATGTCTGGTCTGAAAATGATCCACATGTCTGGTCTGAAACTGACCCACATGTCTGGTCTGAAAATGACCCACATGTCTGGTCTGAAAATGACCCACATGTCTGGTCTGAAACTGACCCACATGTCTGGTCTGAAAATGACCCACATGTCTGGTCTGAAAATGATCCACATGTCTGGTCTGAAACTGACCCACATGTCTGGTCTGAAACTGACCCACATGTCTGGTCTGAAAATGACCCACATGTCTGGTCTGAAAATGACCCACATGTCTGGTCTGAAAATGACCCACATGTCTGGTCTGAAAATGACCCACATGTCTGGTCTGAAAATGACCCACATGTCTGGTCTGAAAATGACCCACATGTCTGGTCTGAAAATGACCCACATGTCTGGTCTGAAACTGACCCACATGTCTGGTCTGAAAATGACCCACATGTCTGGTCTGAAAATGACCGAACATGTCTGGTCTGAAAATGACCGAACATGTCTGGTCTGAAAATGACCCACATGTCTGGTCTGAAACTGACCCACATGTCTGGTCTGAAAATGACCCACATGTCTGGTCTGAAAATGACCGAACATGTCTGGTCTGAAAATGACCCACATGTCTGGTCTGAAAATGACCCACATGTCTGGTCTGAAACTGACCCACATGTCTGGTCTGAAACTGACCCACATGTCTGGTCTGAAAATGACGAACATGTCTGGTCTGAAAATGACCCACATGTCTGGTTTATTTAATGGTTTAATGTTCAATGTTCAGTCAGTGAAGACACATTTACCCACTGACACCAATACATTACATCTAATCTAATATATATATGTATATATATATTACTTTTAACATATATTTCATATTAAATGTGTATACTTTTATCATTTTAAAGGGGTTGAGGAGTAGTATTTGGGGCCTTGGAACGAATCATGTAAAAATTGAATGAATTCGTAAATAGAAGTATCACTCTGTGTGTATGTATGTGTATGTATATATATATATATATGTATATAAATAATGTATCTATGTTGGACAGTTGTCTATTTCATCCAGTAGAGGCCACTGTTGTGATATTTCTACCCTCAGGGGATTTGTTGTTCATGGGCCACCGTAGAATTTACTGAACGGTTCCACGAACGCCATCTTTCTTTTAAATGTTTGTGTCCTCTAAAGGTAAACACGCTGTATAGTACAGTTGTGGTATTTGTAATATCTGGTTCTAATGATGAAAGAAAAACTGTTTGTGTTCTTTAAAGTGTCAAAAGTGGAAAATCGTCACCGTTTCAAATCCGGTGAGTAAACGGCATAAACCACGATAAAACCACCACTGTGTGTTCGCCTCGTACCTCTGCACCTTCATACATACAAAGAACACAACGCAGAATAGAGAGTGGTGTAGACTAGAGGCGCCATTGACAGCACATGGATTCGGTTACCTAGGTTACTAAGTTTCCCAGTTAATGGTGTCACTTATGTTTGAAAGACAAAAACTGACAGTTACAGATGTGTTTGTGGAGAAGTGTCCAAGTGCCCACTGGTGGTAATAATAATAATAATAATAATAATAATAATAATAGTGGCTCCTCATTGGTCGTCTGACAGTAGTGGAGGCGAACGTGTTCAACGTTCAACGTAGAATGATGGAGGAAATAAACACGTACAGGACTGACCAAAAATAGTCACTTGTCCAGTCAACAGTTACAGAGGAGTGAGCTGTCGTCTTAAAACATGACAGGGAGTGTTTGATGTCAAGTCCCAGATGAGTTCATCCATCAGCGCTGCAGTGCGGGGGCAGTGACAGCTGCTCATTATGGGATGTCTCAGAAAAAGCTCCTTTTTTCAGCCCAGTCTGTCTTGTTTTCTCTTCCTCCTCCGTTCTCACAGCTCAGCCTCTCCTTCTGAGAGCTTATCAACACATCTGTCTCAACACGTTAGCCTTCCCATCCATTTTTTTACGCTCTGTTTTCCTAAACTGTCACCAGATCCTTGAACGGCTCCGCTAGCGTTTAGTTTCCCTTCAGGCCTCCCACATCCAGAGCCCAGAGGCCCAAACCCAACACCCAAGACCACCGCCCCCCAATTAACCCCCCAAAAAGAGTCCAAATTTAACAATTAAACTTTTATTTAAGATCATGTGTCCTGGATTTGATCTATTAAAGTCACTGAAGGTCAAAGGTTATGGTGTTATTTTGAAGCCCATGCCAGGTTTTCGAATCTGTCAACAATAGTAACTAAGGCTGAATCCCATTTCACCCTTCAAATTTTGTCTCTTAATGGACATCTCTCTCTCTCAAAAGGTGAAACTATTGGTGTGACCTTCTAAGGTCGCTTAAGGTCAAAGGTCATGATGTCATTTTGGAGCCTACATGTAGTTTCCTATCTGTCGACAATAGTGAGTACTTGCCACCACTCTGTTTGGAGTTATGGTCATTGACATTCATCTGACATTGACTTTGACCTTTCAAGATCACTCAAGGTCAAAGGTCATGATGTAATTTTGAAGCCCCTGCCAGGTTTCCTATCTGCCAACAATAGTAACGAAGGCTGTGTCTGAAATCACTCACTCAGCCCCTACATAGTGAAACACATGTAGTGTTCAACAAAGTGAACTCCATTCAAAACTACGATGGCCCTGTTCATCACCACCGAACAATTAAAACGTAACGGTGTTGTCTCTCACAAAATTAACTTTTTAAATTTCTGTTTTACTGATAATTAAATAAATCAAATTGGTTCACGACTGTTTTACTGTTATTAACTGTTAACAGTTATTAACTGTTATTAACTGTTGAACACCTCTTGTCTGGCATCTGTCATCCAACAGTCCGAACGTTTATCGTTACTGAACAGCTGTAGTTCTGTCAGTGTGTCGTCCAATCTCAATTTGTCCGTCTTTGGTTTAGTCATAAGTCTCTCCGTCCTTTGGTCATTTTTCAATTTGTCCAATGCATGATGGGATATAGTGCAGATATAGTATAGTTAGTGACCATTGATATCCACTATATTTAGCAGTGGATTGTGGGAAACATTGAGTGACTATAGAGTGATTATAATTAGTTGGCTAAAGATTCGGACACTCCTACATAATGACCTGGTCCATATATAGTGACTATAGAGGGGGGTTAGGAGGGATTTTGGACACGGCATATGTCTCTATCTTGTCTGGTTTTTCTGTTATAGTCCATTTTAGGTATTGACCCAGTGACCTCTGACCTCTTGGGTCAACAATAAGTTAATGAGCCGCTGTGGCTCAGTTGGTAGAGTGGGTCGCCCAATGGCCGAGAGGTTGGCGGTTCGTGTCCCGGCTCTGGCTGTCCACATGTCGAAGTGTCCTTGGGGAAGACACTGAACCCTGACTTAGGCCCCCAGTAGGACTGACCTTTGACCTTAGAAACCTACTGGTGTATGAGTGTGTGTATGAATGGGTGAATGTGAAGGTGGAAAAGAACTATATAAGTGCAGAACATTTACCATTTAAATTCTAAACACACAAGATGCAGAATCGAAAGACCCAGTCAATCCTCACACCAAAAGCAAGCGTTGTGTAGCATTACCATGGCAACACAGAAAGAACTGAGACTTCCCCAGTTACCGACGACAACCAGGCTTCAGAGTCTTCCTCACATCAACTGTTTTACACCGTCTGTTTTCAAACATTTCCATTGATGCGTGCGTCGCATCGTGTGCGTCAGAGTCTGACCGGTCTGTGCGTCGCCATCGGAAACAACGGTTTGGGAGGAAATGATGGAACTGAATTTAGAGTGACGGTCCGTCCAGCCTGCAGATATCTGAACACACAACAGCCTTTTGACAAATGTCCAAATGTGGATGCTTCAGGCGTTTCCAGATGAAAAGCTTTGAACCATTGAGTCGACCAATCAGACGAAGAGAAGTCGTCACGCTGTTAGCAACAGAAACAGAGACGCCTGTTCTGGTCTGAAGTGACGAGCTGACAGATGCGTACAAGCATAAATATAAGTACAAGTACTGGAGTAAAAATGTATACGTGAACACGAGAGTTGTCTGGGTGAAAGAGTGAGAAGAAACTGATCCTGTTTTATTTCGATTATGACTATGCCCCCTTTTAGGGGCGGGGGTTAGGGTTAGTAAAAGTCTTTGTGTTTCAGTCGGGGGGGGGGGGGGTTAGACTTTAGCCACTCAAAGCACTTTACATTAGTGATCCATTATTCTTTCACTCTCACATGCTCCCTCTGGTGGTGGTAAACTACATATGTATCCACAGTTGTCCTGGGACAGACTGACAGAACAGCCCCTCCCACCACCACCTATGGCCCCTCCCACCACCACCAAACATACATACACCAGTGTGAGTGACACTGGAGGCAGGGGGGGTGAAGAGTTTTTGCCCCAGGGCACAATGAACTGACTAGGATAGAGCAGGATTCAAACCGCCAACCGTTGGGTTATTGGACAACCTGCTCTAGCAACTGAACCATGACCGCCCCATGACGAAAATTTCAGAGTCAATGAAAAAGTTTCCATTTCTGTAGGCTTTCATGGGGCTCATCATTCCTAGCTCCGGCCCTGTCGTCGCCTGATTGGTCCAAACCCGGAGCGCCCATACTGAGGCCATGTTGGCGCTAAAAGATCGTAAATCCAGTCGGACTGCGGCTCCGTTATTGAAGGCAAACATGTCTGAGAGGCGTTCGGGTCCCGTCGGACAGGACACGCCCACTTCGTCTGGCCGTCGACGATGTTCTGCAGCTTTGATGGATGACTGTACAACGGACGGCGGCGCTTTGGGGTGGGTTTACGGTACGTGGGCGTCCTCGGGGTCCGAACACTCACTTCCTGTCAGGACACAAAAGACGAGCGTTAGAAGGAAAGTCAGTGTTTGGCAGAGGACGTGAAACAGTCTTTGTTCGGACAGTTTTAGTTTAATCACAGTTTTATCTGGTGTTTTTCAGATTCAGAAAAGTTTAATTGGTCTGTAGAGATTCTGTTGAAACATGAGAACGTGTGTCGTTTTTGCCAAAATAAAAGCAGCTGTGGTTTGTGTGTGTGAGGTTTTTCCACAGGATCAGTCTGAGTCCACTTACATACGTTTTATTTTAGTTATTCATATTTAATTATGGATTTATTTTAGTTATGTATGTTTTGATCTTAGTATTTTTCGGTTTAATTGTGTTTTTATCTCAGTATTCTTACCTTTTTTTTTTTATTGGTTTTATCTTAGTAAAAGCTGAAAAAGGTTTTATTTTTTAGGATTAGAAGAAGGGTTGTCTCCATTTCAATAACCAACATCATCTCTAAATAAACTACTGCTGGGATAATTTTCAACAAATTTCTTCTTTGAGACGATACAAAGTCTGTCACTGTTTTTGACAAATTTAGAGTTTTTGATGAATTTGTGAAATATTAAATAAAATGTTCTATAGCACAGGTGTCAAACTCCAGTCCTCGAGGGCCGGTGTCCTGCATGTTTTAGATATTTCCCTCTTCCATGTGATTCAGTTTAACCCTTTAACTCCTGAAAACTAACAAAATAATTGTAACATGAGCAAAGTTAGACACAAATGGTAGAAAATCAAAGAAAAATACTACAGTAAAAAAAATAAATGTAGAAAAATAAACAAAATGAGCAACAAAAAAAAATTATATTTACAAAATGACAAATAATGTGGAAAGAAAACTACTATGAAATTTGGTCCCAGCAATTTTAATTTTGCCTTTAAAAATTGTTTAAATAAAATAAAATAAAAAACTTTTGCTTTTTGGCACCTTGTCCATGTACAAAACTAAAAGGAAAATGGTTGAATTTTTCTGAATATTTAAACTAAATCATCCATTCAGGATCAGCACTGACACTTAAAGAGTTAATAATCAGCTCCTCATCAGACTGACAATGATGTAATGGCCTCCAGGTGTAAACATCTAAAACATGCAGGACACCGGCCCTCGAGGACCGCAGTTTGACACCCCTGGTCTATCGTTTACGATGGAGTATTAGGGCCAAATGTGAAGGAAAAGTTTTTGATATGACGAGATTCATGTTGAAATTTCGACATGAATCTCAGAGTTTCTCAGTTATTGTACGTGGTATGTGCCAGTTTAGAACGTTTACTCAAAACAACACGAGGTAATAGAACTTCTGGAGCTAGCAGCGAGAGACTGGGACAGTAAGTTGTTACCATGACAACCAGACAGTGTGTTATTTATCCGACAGACCTACTGACAGGACAGGTGGACTACGACTAAAGCAGTTTGTGCAGAACTGGCTCAGGCTGGTGGACGTCACTGAGGTTTTTTTTTTACACCATATTTAGCAGCAGAATTTACTGGAACATCTGATGGTTTCTCTGTGTGATGCTTTAACATAACATGGCTCCACCTCAGTGTCACTGGAGTTTAAAAAGCTGAGGCTCAGTGATTGACCAAGATCTTTTAGAAATTTCTGACCCTTCAGGCATTGGACGACCCGGTCTACCAACTGAACCCCCCCCCCCGCCCCCCCGGAGGCTGGAACTGTTTTTTTTATTTCCATTTTTTTTCGTATTAGCTTAAATTCTGAGCATCAGAGTGTGTTTGTCGTTCGTTTCCGTCATCCTTCCAGTGAAACTGATATCAACACTGTTCTGTCGGAGCCCCCCCACCACTGTTTTTTTTTTTTTTTTCCATCAGCCTGTGATCAGCCTCCAAAGCCTCAGGTCTTTTCCTCATCAGTCGCCCTTTAGTTTGATGACTGTTCAAACCCAACGGGAAAACGCCGTTCGCCCGCACCGCCGCCACCGTTGTGTTCTTTTTGTTTGTCGTTCTCAAAATCCCACCAGGATGAAAAAGCCTGGATGATTAGAGGAGAAATCCAGCCTGGACTGGTAATCAGGGTTTGAGAAGGTGTGTGTCATGGACAGATTATCACAGTGTGTGTGTGTTCACTCTAATCAGGGTTTTATGTAAGACGGCGGAAAAAGTTCAACTATGGTACGAAGAAGGTTATAGTGGAAAGAAACTGGTTCAACAGATGGAAACATTTGTGAAGAAACTATTATAGCTACTATTAATACCCTTATGTCGTATTTTAAAGCACTGATTAAAAACTATAATAAATCAAGAGTTTCATCATAATATTTATTCTATGGAAATTATTAATTTTTTTTCACTTTATTTGTGAAACGTCATTCAGAATTGAAATGGCAGTTTTGAGGAGAAGTGAAAATGAAATCAGAAAATGAATGAATGGTATTCAATGGTAAATAAAATGTTAAATAGTATCTGGTTTGTCATGTGACCTGAATCACACACATGTTGTTCCTCATAATAAATGATAATTATTGATGTGTTTCATCTGCTTCTGTTAACGAACGACTGATTCATTAGTGAGTAAAACCTGTTAATAATTTAAACTACAGGCCTGGAGAACATGTGACGTCACATCCTCCCCTCACTGTAGCCTCTTACTAACCCACATAAAAGCTAACGTCATCGTAAACAGCTGCTCTGTCTATGACACGTTCATATTTATTATTAACTATCATGTGTGAACTTCAGATCACTGGTCAAACTGAATCAGAATTTAGTTTGACTCGCTCCATTCACTCCCATTCACAGTTTTTGCGAGCTAAGCACCTATGGACCAGAAGTAGAAGGGCGGGGCTTAACCTCTCCATATATAATAGATGTAGTGTTCTACTGTTCTGACATCATGTGGTGTCAGTATAATGTAGGGTTGTCACGATACTAAAATTTCCAACTCGATACCGATACTAAGGATAATACTCGATACTCGATACTAATTTCGATACTGGAGATGTGAGGGATTCCTTTTAAAATGTCCTCCATGGACTGCTAAAAAAAGGTAGTGAGTGCGGGTGCAGAATAAATGCATGTCTATCTCTTGGTAAGTTAAGGTAGGTCTATCTTTTTGCTCAAGCCCTTCTGCAGTGCTAACTGCAAGACTCTTTATGGTCGAGCATTATGTGCGCGGGCGGCAGTGTATTGCATCATGTGACCACCGCGTAGACCACCGCGGACCCCTTGCGGGACTATGGCAAGCCAAAGTGTTCACATAGCCACGCGTTGTCTTCATTATATCACGCGTTACAGAACGTGTTCTAGAACGTGTGCCATTGCCAGTGCGCGTCCTGTAACGCGTGATATAATAAAGACAACGCGTGGCTATGTGAACACTTTGGCTTGCCATACGGGACTAGCAGTGCACACGTCAAAAATGATAGGTTGACATGCTCACGGTGGCCTCCGTGGTGGTAACGTGATACTTTGCGCTACCGCCCGCGCACATAAACGTTCGACTATATCGAGGCCTTTAAAAGCAAAGTTGCATCGGATGGTCCAATCACAGACCTATAGAAATAGTGTATAGGTCTGTGGTCGCACTGGCGTCATCCCGTGTGCTGTCAGAGGCAGCTGGAGAAAAAAAGAGACTTTAACTTACACGCCGGCATTACGGCTGTGCCAGAGCTGACCGCGTTGATGCCTGTTTACAATTCTTAACGTTACCCGCTACAAAAAAGTGGCGACACGCCATAAAAACAAAAATTGATTTTCCAGCAACTTAGTATCTAATTAGATACCAAGGGTCAATATCGATTTAGTATCTAAAATCGATTTATTTGACAACCCTAGTATAATGTCCTCCTCACTGGACTCCAGGCCGTTGTTGAATTAACTGTGGTTTTATGGTCTAGAAAACAGAACATGTTAATGATTATATACAGGTGTTATTGAAATAATGTCATCTACGTACCAGATGGGGACTTAAATCTGGGGGGGGGCAGAGTGGACCCACAGGTTAGATGAGTCGCTCCTGCCGCCTGGAAATCACATGACGAGACAGTGAAGAGCCAAACCACATCAACGCCACAGGCTGGTGGTCTGAGCCGACGGGCCAAACACAAAGCACTGGAGAGGCGCCATGACAGCGTGGGAGTGGGAGCGTCATGAACAGAGGCAGGGGTTGTCTGTGACACCAGGACAGTGGCGTCTGTGGAAAAACCAAAGGGGACTTTTTCAACCAGTCCATGGGTTTATTCTATACATGACAGACGGACGAGCAAGTAAAAGTACTTTTGTTAGTGTACTGGAAGGGATTCTCTGGAGTAAAGATCAGTTTAGTTCATTCTTAGATGATGTGGAGTCGATGCATGTAGTTGACGTTAAAGTCACACCATTGGGATGAAGATGGTTTTGATCCAAACTGTGTTAATATGGAAGTGATTAAACATGTTCACAGACACAGCTCTATTTTTAGAATAACATGCTAGTAAAGTAGAGGGTCCCTAAAGACAAACCCAAGTGTCCTGAGGTCTTCATGTCCTCAGATAGTGTGTCCACAGTTTCTGATCTACACACATGGACGTGTGGGTTCATAAGAGGACGTCTGAAAGAGTCAAAGAAAAGGTCATACAAGCGGCACTGGGTTAAAGGTCACAGGTTTATAAGTTTTAAAAAAACATATATTTACTGTACGTACATGTATGTCCTCATGGTTCAAAACATATGAAAAAAGTACAGCTTATAGTCCAGGAAATACAGTAAATAATGAGGACACCCCCCGCCCCCCCATCCCCCCATAGGGTCAGACAAATTGAGCAGTAATGACAGTAATCATCATTATTATAGATTTGTGTGTTTTATCTGAATCAGACAAAATGAAGCTGAAAGAACTGGAACTGCCCCCCCCCACCCCCCACCCCCAGACAGACACACACACACACACAGACAGACAGACAGATACACACACACACACACACACACACACACACACACACAGACAGACACACACAGACACACACACACACACACAGACACACACACAGACAGACAGACAGATACACACACACACACACACACACACACAAACACACACACACACACAGACACACACACACACAGACACACACACACACAGACGCACACACACAGACACACACAGACAGACGCACGAGGAGCAAGTTTGTAATCAAGTAGCCACTAGCGGAGCGTATGGGGGTGCGGTCGCCCCGGGCCCACATGGATCAGGGGCCCACATTGACTTAAGCCACAACTATCTGATTTATTTAAAAAATATATTATATTTATAAATGCTTATTTCCTGATTGCATGGGGAAAATACAACAACTGTAACTGTTTATGTGCCCTTGATTGTTGAGTGTGTTAAGTTCGTAAAGTTAATCTCACATGCTTCACTTTTGCTACAAAGTAAGTCACCACTTGTACCCTGGCTAATTAAAATTCCCACGGTTCGTGAACGCACCTTGCCTCACGCACGCCGTAACTGACATGTTTGTAAACTAACCGACTGATGCTTGGATGCACGCGCAGCCACGACTGTCTGTAGTTCAATATTAAACTGTCAAGACTAGCAACATCTGTCTTTTCCAGATCTAGAATGTTCTATAAATAAATAAACAGTTAAAAGTGAGCATCACCTACCGGATCCTTACTTGATAAAAGAGTGAACAGAGGACGTCGGTAAGTTTCCTAGTATTCAATAGTCTGACATATATGTACTTAATTAACCTTCTTTGTACACTGATGAAAAACTTGGCGCCTAAAAGTGTTTTAGACACATACGACTGTTATGTGAGCATGTGTAAAACATGTTTACACATGAGGTGGTGTTAATAACAGAAGAGGCTGGAGTCATTATTGTATTAACTAGACAAAGCTAGCATGCTAATCTGTCAGCAGGCTAATCTGTTAGCAGGCTAATCTGTTAGCAGGCTAATCTGTTAGCAGGTTCATTAGCAGTGTCACCAAAAAGCGTCTATCTAAAGAGGTCTCACTCTGCCCTGTTTTCAGTGTCATGGCAGCTCCACAGCGCCCTCTATCGAGCGTGGAAACCAGTGCCAGTAAGTGTCTGCCATCAGCCTTTGAATAGTATAACTGCACGATCATAAAAAAGTCCATTATTAATTCATCGATTGATTGATAAATAAGATTGGAATTAATAAAAGAACTTACATGTTTTCAAGTTTTTCAAATGAACATGTCAGGAAAGACAATTAATGGTGGCATGTTCTTTTGTTTGTATCCAGTTGGTCGACTCCTTATTACTCAGATGTAACCCATGATTAAAAATAAAAGTCAAATGAATAAAAATACATAAATAAATAAAAAGACAACTAAAAATGAACAAACCACAAATAAAAAAAATAAATAAATACCGTAAATTCCGGATTACAAGCCGCTACTTTTTTCCTAATCTTTCAACCTTGCGGCTTTTTCAGTGATGCGGCCAATTTATGTAATTTTCCTAACGGCCGCCAGAGGCGCTCGAGTTGAAAAGGTCAGATTTAGACCGGTGGAATATATGCGTAGAGGAAGACTGAATGAAAAAGGAGGGGCGGAACAAACGCGGGGTGACGGGTTTAAGTGGGAGCGGTAAAGTTGACGGACAGGTGTACAGGGAGTAAAAAGTTGCTTAAAGAAAAACCCGCGGCGGTGTGTGAGAGAAGACAGAGGCTAGACCAGACCCTGTGGATTATTTTTGCACGTTGGCACGGAGGAGTTTGACCTGAACTCTCTGCCAAAGATTAAAGTTATCACTGACTCTGCCATAGATGAGGCGAGGCGGCGACCAGCCACCTGTTTGTGGATGCGGCGGACATTTTTCCCTCCCTTACCTTTGGAAATATACACTTTTTTTTCCTTGGATTACTTTCAACGGGACCCGGACTCTGCAGGTCTGCATCAAACCTTAAGTATCATTTTCCCTTCATTTTGCCGGCTGTGATTTTTGGACTGTGGACTTTAACCCTTGTGCGGTCCTTCGGGTCAAAGAGAGCCGGTGGTTCACAAATGTACCTTTTTATACGTACTGTAGGATGCCATTGCTTACTACTGAAAACAGTAATATATCCTTGGGGGGTGGGGTGATGAGTCTATGGAACTGAACTTTGGAATCTGGGTTTTTAAGACCCGATTGTAGGACACAGCCAGTGTGCGTTTTACGAAGGACCGCACAAGGGTTAATGAAGGACATTCAGTTTCATTCGCGGGACTTGAAGTCGGGTTTGGGTTAATTTTGTGTTTGTGTTACATGTTTTAATGTGGGCACATGCGGCTTATATACAGGTGCGGCTTGTGTATGTACAAAATTGGTTTTCCTCTTAGAATGAGGTGGGTGCGGCTAATAATCAGGTGCGCTCTATAGTCCGGAAATTACGGTAATGTTAAAATGTAAAAATAAAATAAATTAGAAAAGTCAAATAAAAATAAATTAAAACATATACCAAAAAAATAATAATAAAAGCTCAAATAAAGTGAATGACAGGACTGATCATGTGACTCTTTCGAATACACACTGACGTCGATGCTCAAACACTGAACTGTGAACTTTAATTTCTGGAACATTCAGTTTTCTATTTGTAGTTCCACTGTTGTTTCTCTTTCCGAAAGCGGTGCTCCAGTTTATTCAGAGGTTAAACATATAATCTGCTGCAGTTTCTAATGTAAAACTACAGCCTCGAAGACATTTACAGACGCGTCACCTGAAGCTAAATCAACTAAAACCACCCACCGTTTCCACCGTAATGAGACACCAATGATAAAAGAGTTAGAGTTCTGAACGCACAGAAGGTCAGGGGTCAACCCAGGCTCATTTACCACACGCCACTGTGTCAGTCCTGCTGTTTCCATGGTAACGCCTCCACCGTCCATCCTACCCAGAGCTGATGAAAGTGTGTGGTTTTGGATCTGACACACAACAGCCACCGTTCTTCTGTTTTTAATGAAACAAAACTCAACTTTAATTTGAACTAAAATGACCAAAATATTCAGTAAAATGAACTAAAATGACTGAAATATTCAGTATAATGAACCAAAATGACTGAAATATTCAGTATAATGAACTAAAATGAATGAAATATTCAGTATAATGAACTAAAATGAATGAAATATTCAGTATAATGAACTAAAATGACTGAAATATTCAGTATAATGAACTAAAATGACTGAAATATTAAGTAAATGAACAAAATTTTCAGTAAAATGACAAAATTTTTCCAAAACACTCAATCAACTGAACATAGATGTGTGTGTGTGTGTGTATATATATATATATATATATATATATATATATATATATATATATATATATACACACACACACAGACAAATATACAATTCCGGAAGCATTTTACTTTTACAAGTGTTACAAGATTAAAAGTCATAATTTGTCACATAATGTGACAAAAAAAGTCAAAATTATGAGATAAAAAGTCAAAAGTCGCAAATACGAAATAAAAAGGCAAAATTCTGAGATAAAAACTCAAAATTATGAGATAAAAAGTGTAAATAATGAAATAAAAAGTGTAACTGATGGTTGTCTTTGTCACAAACATGTCGTTGTGACCAAACCACAGCTGGTCCTGGGTCTGTTTGTCTGGACCTGAAGCTGCAGCTTTATTTATGGCTCTGTCCTGGTTTTAGGGGTCTGGGTGGGTATGGTGGGGGGTCTGAGTGGGTATGGTGGGGGGTCTAGGTGGGTATGGTGGGGGGTCTAGGTGGGTATGGTGGGGAGTCTGGGTGGGTATGGTGGGGGGTCTGGGTGGGTATGGTGGGGAGTCTGAGTGGGTATGGTGGGGGGTCTAGGTGGGTATGGTGGGGAGTCTGGGTGGGTATGGTGGGGGGTCTGGGTGGGTATGGTGGGGGGTCTGGGTGGGTATGGTGGGGAGTCTGAGTGGGTATGGTGGGGGGTCTGAGTGGGTATGGTGGGGGGTCTAGGTGGGTATGGTGGGGAGTCTGGGTGGGTATGGTGGGGGGTCTGGGTGGGTATGGTGGGGAGTCTGGAGCAGATGGCTGCATTTGGACCCTGGTCTAATTGGTGCTTGGAACCAAGTGTCCATTAATTATGCAGAAGGGAGTGTTTTAATGCAGAGTAAGACTGTGGAAGTGAAGTGTAATCCTAATCAAGTGAGTGCTGGGCTGCATTATGCATTAGAAAAGTTGATTTATTTTACTAGAGGGACGAAGGACGATGAGGTGAAGGAGGATGAGTTCATGTTGGAAACAGTGGACGAACCAATGCTGCAGGTTTGAAAAACAGAGGTGGAAGTAACTAAGTACAAGTACTTCCTTTAATGTACTTAAGTAGATTATCTGTACTTTACTTGAGTATTTTTTTTTTTTTTACTGTTTTTACTGTTGGTCCATGTAGTCCAGCCTCAGGTTCACCCCCCCCCCCACCACCTTTAACTCTAGGTGTTCAGACCACAGTCCTACATTAGTTGTGGTTTTTGAGGATTCTGGTCCAAACAGTTCCTGGTTCTGGAAAACAACTGTGGTCCAAACAAAAGCAGAAGTTGGTCTGAGCTTCTGCAGATGTTTAGGACTGAAGGTAAACAAGTGTGATGCTGACCGCAGTGGGCGGAGCTTGAGGGACATTTACAGTCCATGATCTTTAAGGATGAGGACGAAAACTGACCTGGACCCAGAGACACTTTGGCAGAGAAGAGGAACACGTTTAAGTCCAGGTTCCTCATTCAGCCAGTCAGTTACACGGCCGGAAACTCAGTCGACCTACACCAGCTGTCATTTGCTGAGGGGCATCACCCCCCCCCCCCCCCACACACACACACACACACCATTAACCAAGGGGTTTTGTTTTGGGTTCAGTTTTTTTTTTTTTTGTCCATCATCAACTTTATACAAAAACTACTGGAACAATGTCCATGAATTTTGGGCTCAGAGGGGCGGGGATTATTGTGTCACAGGGGCGTGGCTTGTTGTGCCTGGAGAGTAGATGGTTTTAGTCACTGGTGGAGTTTGGGCTGTTTATGGGTTAAACCTCCGTCTGTGGTCGACGCCCCCTTTTCTTCCTGTCACAACAGTCGTGGCTCCACAGCGCACATGTGTGTTTGATACTTGGGCTGGTATGTAAACCACTGTCAGCAGCGGTTTGGGGGGAGGTTCACCACAGCCCAGGGGGGGGTCCCACCACAGAGCACACCACTGCCGTCTCAGGCCCAAACAGCCCCCCCCCCCCCCACACTCACCAGGAGCTGCCACCTCTGCAGGAGTAGCATTAGGACCTGGGGGTGGGGGGTGGGGGTCCAATTTTACCTTCATCTACTGTAATTAGACAGATCCATGTGGGCTGTTGTCTACATAGTGTGACACATACTGGTCTGATGTGTGTGTGGGGGGGGGGGGGGGCAAATATAAAGACTGTAGACCAAAAGCAGACCCCCAGAGTCTGAGATCCAGGTCAGAATTTATGAAAATGTTGAAGGAAGGAAAGGAAAGATTTGGTGAGAAAGCTATAAATGACAGCCTTTATATGTCTGTAGTTTAAGATAATACACAAGAAACGACACTGCGTGTGTGTGTGCGTGTATGTTTGTGTGTGTGTGTGTGTGTGTGTTTAGACTTGTTGGTAGTAGATTGTGTTTATACGTTTCAGTTTATGGAAGATGATATGGCGGCAGTTGTCATTATCCCACCCATCTGTGAGCTGTCAATCATCCAGGTTCAGCCTCATATTTCAGGCAGTAAAACATCCCATAATTTACAGCAGCAGAAAGTCTGAAGGTTTTTAGAATAAACGACTGTAATCACAAGTAAAGACAATAAACACACAAGCATCAGCTCTTTACAGCAAAACTGAGGAAATTATATGGATTATAGACGGGTGTGTGTGTGTGTGTGTGTGTGTCTGTGTCTTTGTGTGTGTGTGTGTGTGTCTTTGTGTGTGTGTCTTTGTGTGTGTCTGTGTGTGTGTGTGTGTCTTTGTGTGTGTCTGTGTGTGTCTGTGGATGTGTGTGTGTGTGTCTGTGTGTGTCTGTGGGTGTGTGTGTGTGTCTGTGGATGTGTGTGTGTGTGTCTGTGTGTGTGTGTGTGTGTGTGTGTCTGTGTGTGTGTGTGTATGCATGTGTCTGTGTGTGTGTGTCTTTGTGTGTGTCTGCGTGTGTGTGTGTCTGCGTGTGTCTGTGTGTGTCTTTGTGTGTGTGTGTGTCTTTGTGTGTGTGTGTGTCTGTGTGTGTGTGTGTCTTGTGTGTGTCTGTGTGTGTCTGTGGATGTGTGTGTGTGTGTCTGTGTGTGTCTGTGGGTGTGTGTGTGTGTCTGTGGATGTGTGTGTGTGTGTCTGTGTGTGTGTGTGTGTGTGTCTGTGTGTGTGTGTGTGTGTGTCTGTGTGTGTGTGTGTATGCATGTGTCTGTGTGTGTGTGTGTGTGTGTCTGCGTGTGTCTGTGTGTGTCTTTGTGTGTGTGTGTGTCTTTGTGTGTCTTTGTGTGTGTGTGTGTCTTTGGGTGTGTGTGTGTGTGTCTGCGTGTGTCTGTGTGTGTGTGTGTGTCTGTGTGTGTGTGTGTGTCTGTGTGTTAAACAGATCCAGACTGTAATAGAAACTTTGTTTTAAACCTAAACAAAGGCATGAAAGTGAAAATAGTTGAATATTTCTTAACACTTATGTTTAATGATCAGATGATGAACTTATAATTTTTCTTTCTATGTTCAGACGTGTTTGTGACGTGTGTTCGAAAATATTCTGTCGATATACTAAACTACAAAACTACTACACTGCAAAACTACAAAAGTACTAAACTACTAAGCAGTTACTGTGACGTAGATACTTCATTAATTAAACACTAATTCGTTTTCTTTAAATATTCTCAACTCTTTATTTCCTGTTCAGGGACCAGTTATTATTATTATTATTATTATTATTATTATTATTATTATTATTATTATTATTATTATTATTATAACTGTTACTGTAACTACGACTGTAACTGTTACTGGAACCATTAGTATTACTGTTACTATTGTTGTTGTTATTGTTACTATTATTGTAACTGTTCCTATTATTGATGCTGATACTATGATGGTTACTGTTAGTCCAGAGGTCAGAGTCAGTTGTGAACATTTGAACAGAACCTGTATCTTCTGGATCAGTGACATGAGGCAGATCTGACAGAACATTCATTCAACACATTCCCTTTCGTTCCTCATTAAATTCATCAAACGGTCCCAGAAATGGGATGTAGAAACGTCTGGGTGAGCGTCACAGATCATAGATAAGCGGGTCACATGTCGTTAGCCTCACAGCGGAATGACCTCAGACATATTTTTAGCCTAATTACGACATCTGCATAAAATGAAGCAGCAGCGACAGGGCGCTAACGTTAGACACAGACGACAGTTTGACTAAATCTACGACTTTTTATTTAGCTGGAACTGCTTCTTTTCCCCACATTTCATCATCATGCTGTTGTCGTCGTTATGAACTTGTTCGGGTGTGATTTTCTTCATTCATTCAACAGTTGGAGAGTTTGAACTTTACTGTGGGAACTGTTCATAACTGTTCAGTTTACAGCAGATGTTCCAGGAAAAGTGACTAGAACTGAAATGTTTAAGAACAAGAAGGAGCTATGTTCTCGACCCTCACCTGTGGTCCTGAGCTCTGGGTCAGAACCTAAAGAATGGGGTCACAGTTACAAGCGGGTGCAATGAGTTTCCTTCGCAGGGTGGGCGGGGCTTAGACTTAGAGATAGGGTGAGAAGCTCAGACCTCTGGGAGGGGCTCGGAGTAGAGCCGCTGCTCCTCCATGTCCAGAGGAGTCAGCTGAGGTGGGTGGGGCACCTCGTGAGGACGCCTCCTTGGGTAGGTGTTCCGGGCATGTCCATCTGGGAGGACACCTCAGGGTCGACCCAGGACACGCTGGAGGGATTTTATCCGCGGGCTGGACTGGGAACATTGTTAATGTTGTTCCACATTTTAGTCTTTAGTCAAAATTCATTCTTCGTCACTTTCAGTCTTTCACAAATAATTTAGTCATATTTTAGTTGACTAAAAGTCTTAACATTTTAATCCACTTTTAGTCGCCCCACTCCTTTTTGAGTGCAAAAACAAAATTGTTGTTGACCATTTTGATGATTTCTGTGTGCTTCAAATAAAATGAAACTGAAGTCAACCACACAGCTGTTATTTACTCCAGAGTATTTTTTCATATATATATATATATATATATATATATATATATATATATATATAATCGCAGTGTGCGTCCTCCACCAGCCGCCTGGAAGACATTAGAGCAGCAGGAGCGTCTCCAGGAGCAGGATTAGCAGCATTAACCCAAAAATTAGGGCCAAGAACCAAGTGTGTCCCTGAGTTCCATAAACAAACCTGGTCCAGTGCTGAATGTGAGCGCCACAGACTTTCAGGAGGGGAGGGGCCACCCATGTTCCCTCTGAGCTGACACTAGTGTCGTAGAGTCAAGGTCAGCGTCTCCTATTGGAAGAGATGGGAAAACAAGCAGAACCGGTGTGAAAATAAACCACCACAACAGACGCCGCGTCCCAACAGGCCCCCGTTGACACCGAACAGACGTATTTAGGTTTTGGGTGGAAGCTTTGGCAGATGTGAGGCTGATAAATGTGGAGCTGGAGGCCGTTCTCATTTACACCCAAGAAGCAGCTAATGTCTGTTTCTGCGTCGCCGTGGGAACAGGAGGTGCCGTTCAGAGAGAAAAGCTGAAGCCTGAGATCGCAATCGCGCCCGTGCGCTTCATCCATCATGGAGCGAACGCTGAGGCCTCGACCTGCAGGAGGAACATCTGATAGGAACGACAGGAAGTGAGGACGCTGATGGTGGAGTGAGTGAGTGAGTGAGTGAGTGTGTGTGTGTGTGTGTGTGTGTGTGTGTGTGTGTGTGTGGGGGGGGGGTATTTATCTGATCCAGAGCTGCGCTGATCAATATCAGTGTCAGTATCAATATCAGTATCAATATCAGTAGGATGGTGTAGTTCAGGACTTTTCCAAGTGTGGGAGAGTGACCCTCCACCTGAAAGAACCCCAAAAGAGCTGTAAACCCCCCCCCCCCATCTTAAATTTCATCCAACATTGTAATCACCTTGTGTGTGTGTGTGTCCACAGAGACATATCATGCTATAACTCAATGATATATGGACATATACATATAGATAATGTGCATCAGATGGAATGATCCATTTGAGTAAAGGTCAAAGGTCAAGCTCACAATTAACTAAAAGGTCAAAACTAGTATTCAGAGAATGTCTAATCTCATCCTCTTTTGTTCCATTCTCCGTTGCTATGACAACCTGTTCTTGAATTAGAACCAAGAATGTGATTTTGACCTTTCTGCTAAATGCAACCTTGACCTTTGACCTTTGAAATATTGATAATTTCATTATATGTATATATGTGTCAGTGTGTGTAATATTATGATAATATATCCAGTATTGATTAAGTTATAGTGTGATATGTCTATGTTTGACACAAACAGTGTTACACTAGTTAATTTGGACACATGTCACCTTTGACCTCCACAGATCTGAAAAAAACTATTGGTCGTAGGTGATAACACCAACTATGAGAATTGTAGACACTTCCTGTGTATTCCTGACACCATGGAAACTGAACTAGAGCCCTGCACTCCTGCAGGACCCACTGCAAACCAATGCAGCGGAGGATGAATTTTAAAAGGAGCAGTGATAAGCTGCAGTCCCCCAAAATAAAAAAAAATTCAAATAAAAGCTATAAATGGCTCATTTTGACTATCGTATATATGTGAGATGGGAGGAGGCCCAGAGAGGGGATCCTCCCAGCACCAAGCGACCGACCCTGCGACCTGTTGAATCCTCCAGACAGACTGCGATGGACTTCCTTAACCCTTGTGCGGTCCTTCGTAAATGGCACACTGGCTGTGTCCTACAATTGGGTCTTAAAGAGCCAGATTCCAAAGTTCAGTTCCATAGACTCATCACCCCCCAAGGATATTTAACTGTTTTCAGTAGTAAGCAATGGCACCATACAGTACGTATAGAAAGGTAAATTTTTTAGCCACCGGGTCACTTTGACCCGAAGGACCGCACAAGGCTTAAGGTAGTTCTACTTGTTGACTCTCGTCTCAGTGACCACCTGCTGCTGCATTAATAAACAACCTGACTGTGTGAAGACCGGACCGGTCATTACCGGCCTCACGACATCCACCAGATCAGCTGCACCACCTGGATCAGATGGACTCACGTCTCCGACATTTTGACCCATGCCTGAATGCTGCGGGACTTGCAGACGGTCGCGGGACTGAAAATCCTAATTCTTTGTGGCAGGGGTTTTCAAACTTTTTTGGCCCAGGTCCCCCTTGGAGGGGTGAAATTTTTCCATGTCCCCCCTCATCCTCGCGATACTGAAAATGATAAAAAACCACTTCAACAATGATTATTATGAAACAATGATAACCTTTTTTAATAGTGCTTTTGTGCAAACCAGCCACATTTTCAGGTATTATAATATAAATGAACACTTCAGAAACAACAATTTTAAATAATTTTAAAATAATAAACGGAACAAAAGACACACAAAACCGTGTGTGTGTGTGTGTGACAGACAGACAGACAGACAGTCAGACAGACAGACAGACAGACAGACAGACAGAGACTTAATGAGAGGGATGAGCTTGTCAAACTCAATATAACTATCAATGTACTTTCTCTTTTTAGGGTTAGGGCGTTTGTTTTTGTCATTGTCATTTTCATTGTCATTTCTTTTACCACTTCTTGAGGAACTTGGCGGACACAAAAATCGATCCATGTTCGCTGCAGGGTGGCTAAAAATAGCCTGTGACTCGCTCCGTGTCAATTTAGTCAAGCTAGCGTCAAACAGCGCTGTTACTTCCGCCCACTCGCTACAAAATAAAACTTCCGCATTTCAAAATAAAACAGCAAAAAAAACAAAACAAACAAAAACAAAACTGTGAATAATTTCGCATATCCCCTGGACATGCGCCACGTCCCCCTAGGGGTCCGCGGACCCCAGTTTGAGAACCGTGGCTTTGTGGGACTGTAACGTGTTTCCTCTCTTAGCTGTCCATCGTGTTCGATGATGACGCTTGCTCCAAGGGGGGGGGTTCAGCGACGCTGTCGCTGGTGCCACTTCTCGTGGGCGTTGAGTCTGATTCTTGAGCCGCACACTCGTCCGCAGATGGAGCAAGGGAACCCGGATACCAGGGGGGTGCCAGCCGCCCACTGGTGTCGCTGAATGCGTCTCTCGGATCGTCGGTGGGGGGGGGTGGGGGGGGTGGGGTGAAGCAAGAAGCTAACGCATAGGTAGGGATTAAGGTGAGGGTGTGGGTGCGCACTCCTCACTCCCACCAGATGCAATTCCAGTGGCATGAGGGAACCCATGACGACCTTCGTCTGGTAGGAGTTGCAGGGGGCTGCCGGTGGTCCGGTCTGTTGGACTCCGCCTATGCCTGCCCCCAGGTGCAGGTTTGGGATCACTCTTAGTCTGGCCTCTACCCTTCGACCTGTTCGGCTTGGGAGACCCTGCCAGGAGTACGAGACTCCGGCCGACATAGCTCTAGAGCTCATGGAGACGCGCAAAGTGCCTCACCACGATAAGGTGGTGATCCCGTCGAGACATGTGTCCTGCACAGACCTCTACTCTGAACTAACACCAAAAAATTAAAACCAGGACTTTGATTCTCTGTCCCCTTTAAAAGTCACTTTCAAGATGAAATATCTGTTCTTGGTTTTGGATTTTATCAAATAGATGTCCCCTACAAAAATGCGACGTATATTTTTTCTTCTTTATTATGCATTTTTTTTGGCTGGTGCGACTTCTACTCTACAATGTACAAACTGCAAAAGAAATCACATGTCTGTGTCTGTATGACTGTGAAACATCTAAAGTAGGATTTATCAACGATGGCATTTGTAAAGTGTAAGTACAGGCCTCATTATTACAAAACTCTGACTCAGTCCTGGAACCTTTCAGCTCATGTCAACGCGCTCAGCCATATTTTCGGTCGTAGATTATCGTGAATCTAAACACGGGATCCAAAGGTCCGACTGAGCGTGTGCGAGGTTTAAAGACGCTCTCCAGAGGACTGGACCGTTTCACCAGCTGACGTTCTGCTCGTAAAAGCCCAGGTGTTTCCGATCAGACCCACGTTAGCGGTTCCGTCTTTACTGCCTCGACTCCAGGTGACGTTTCAAACTTGTTTTTTCTGTTTCAGAATAAAATCATCGGAGTTTTGACAGAGTCGGAGCTCCGTCATCTGGGATCGTTTGGCACCAGGTGGTTTATCAAACATAGTCCGATCGATCTGAAAAGTCTTTTTTTCATCCTGATATTTGGCCAAAATCAAACCTGTTGGATGTTTTTTTTCCTCAGTGTTTTAGTTTTGACTCGTGGCAAAATCACATGAAAATCATTAATACCCCCTCTTTCCTTTTAGTGTAAAGTGTGTAAAGTGTCCTACATCTGATGGAGTACGTACTGAGTGTCCATGAATAATCACTGTTAATGTTAAGTTTAAGTTACTGTATTTTCACACTATAAGGTGAACTGGATTATAAGGAGCATTAAGTCTATAATCTAACTTTAAAAGATAAGATAAGATTGTACTTTATTGTCAACATACAATTGTACAACAACATTTGTCCTCTGTCTTTAACTCATCCTTCTGAGGAGCAGTGGGAGATTTTTATGAGATTAAAAAGTCAAAATTATGAGATAATAAAATAAAGAAATGAATAAAAGTGAACAAATAAAACAATTTGAAATAAAATGTATTAAATAATAAATGAATAAATAAAAAACACAAATAATATAAATAAAAAATGAGTGAATAAATAAAACGGACAAATAAAAAATAATCAACAAACAAAAATAAATGAATAAATAAAAGACAATTCAAATATATAAAAATGTAAAAACATTTCATTTTATCATAAAAATAAATAAACATATACAAATAAATAAAATAAAAGCTAAAATAAAATAATTAGGGGTGCTGTCATGTGACCATTCAAACCATATACTGAGTAGCTGTAACCCAGACCTTTTATTTTGTAGGATTCTGGGATTTTATTTACAAGCTCAAAGTGTTTTTGTGATGTGAGCGAAGGGACGATAAAAGCCTTGAACTCTGCCTGGAACCGTTAACATCTGCTTTTAATCCTGTTTTGTCTTTAGTTCTCCTCCACTCTGAGCGCCGACATAAATGATAACTTCATTTACCGTCCACTGAACTGGACACAACCGAAAAATTAAATAACCAGACACAACAAGCCACGCCCCCTGCACATATTAGTGACCTGATTGGCCCTATCACAATTATGAGATAAAAAGTCAAAATTATGAGATTATGTAAATGTAAAACATTTCCAGAAAAAATAAATACTCCAGTAAAGTACAGATACCTACAACCTGTACTTAAGTAATGACGTACTTTTACTTAGTTACTTTCACTTCTGGTTAATTGTTAATATCTTCAGTCACCCATTCATCCCAGGGGCCAAACTGAACACCTTGGTGGGCCGATTTTGGCCCCCAAGCCACACATTTGACTCCTGTGACGTAACGTAAAGGACAAATGGATTAACTTTTACACAAACTGCAAAGGGGACGTTTTATTTCCTGAAATACTGAGATGAAAGTATCCACATTTGTAGAAAAGTACAATGGACAGATGAGGGGTTGGATTTCCAGTAAATATACGGTACTTGGAGGTCCACGTCCAACACACAGCGGATCTGTGTAGGTTCAGGAGGAAATTCCTGCTGATGTAAAGTGAAACATGGCAGCGCTGGAGGGGTTCAGTTTAGTAATCTGATAAACGACGTTAGCTGGAGGTCAGAGCGGCGTTCCCTAGACACCGACACTAAACAGGAATTGAAGACGTTGAATTACTAATGGATTAAATTAACATGTTGTTCTATATCTTCCTGATAGCTTGTCGTATTTACGTGTCCAGAAAACATTTATTTCACTGTCGAGGCTCTGTAATGGAAACCCTGTGAGAATGGGAATGGAAACGATTACAGGTCTGAGTTAGAACACCGCCCTGGACTGGACTAGGTGCACTGGACTGGACTAGGTGCACTGGACTATGAGACGCATGAAGTGAAGTCAACATTACGAGATAAAAAGTCTAAATTATGAGATAAAACAGGAATTGAAGGCGTTGAAAAACTAATGGGTTAAATTAGCATGTTGTTCTACATCTTCCTGGTAGCTTGTCATATTTACGTGCCCAGAAAACATTTATTTTACTGTCAACTCTCTGTAATAGAAACCCTGTGAGAATGGGAATGGAAACGATTACAGGCCTTAGACAGCCCCCCCCAGTAATAACGGTGAAAGGCTCGGATCTAAACACAGCGGAACGCATTAATATTCATACGAGCCCAGGGACCGACCTCGATTAGACGGTTCTTTAAATGGGATTCAGGGTTTAGTGTGTTGGAGGAAATGGGTCTATGGTCTGTGACGTCTTCACAGTTTAAAACATTTACTTTATTTCCACACGATAAGGAACACCGGACTATAAGACGCATTAAGTGAAGTCCACATGACGAGATAAAAAGTCAAAATTATAAGATAAATCTGGAATTGAAGATGCTGAATTTAGGGATTCAGGGTTTAGTATGTTGAAGGAAATGAGTCTATGGTCTGCCACGTCTTTACAGTTGAAAACATTTAGTATAAAAGCAGTTAATTATCTGTTTATCCCATTAGTTCTATGGACTTGGTGCGTATCAGAACTTTCAACCACATGGCGTTGATCCATTTTTCTTCAAAGAAAAACTGATTAGTGTTTTTTTCCTACAAAACATTAGACTTAGGTCTAATCCCAATTGTCTCCTTACCCCTACACTTGACCCTACAACCTTAAGGCAGGGGTCTCAAACTCATGACATTCTGGGGTCATATTCATTTATCGTGGTCGCTCCAGGAGAGTCAGTATTTGGTGGATGACATAAAAAAAACAACAACAACGAAACAACACGAAATAAGCTGCCGTCTACCCTGGGACACAAACCACCATGTGACCCCCCCAACCCACCCCACCCCCACTCTTAGATCTTGGACGTTGGTTCCTGGTTCTGGTCGTCCAGTAGGTTCTGGTGGTGGACACACAGTAGGTGGAAGTGTAGTTCAGTTCCAGTTCATTCATGGGAATGTGTTAAATGTCTTTTGAATGTGTGGTTGTGATTACCCCCCCCCCCCCAGGTTGTGAAAACATTTGAAACCACTTTTCATTTCCTTCGTGTTGTGTCTCTTCGCAGCGTTCACAGTTTGAAGGTAAACCAGCCGAACACAGCGGCGGTATCGTGACCTTTGGGGTCAAGCCCCAAATACTGCTGATGGACCACTGAACCTCCTGGGAGGGGAAGTGTGTGGGGGGGTCAGATGTGGGTCACAGTAGAAGACAGGTCAAAGGTCAGTATCTCCCACTCCTTTTTTCACACATTTTGTTTTTATTCAACTGAGTGAATTCCACCATTTTGGACCAAACCCACTTTATTTAAACATTTTAATGCAATTAAATGGAACAGTTGCTTCCAGTTGTTGAAACTGTTGAATAAACCTGTTAATGACATATATATTCATATTTTTGCATATGTTTTGGATATTTTCCCACATTTGAGTTTTTTTTTCTGTATGTCAATACAGTGTTGGAATATGTTTTGAGTATTTCATCACTTTTTTGGGTTATATTTTTTTAGTGGATTTTAGCATGCTTTATATATTTTTCTATCTGCATGTTTTGCATTTTAGTATTCTTGTGGGAAATGTATGGGGGAAAAAAACAAAACAGAGACAGAACAGTCAACTGACACAACAACAGCACCCCTGTGATTAATCTAATTAAAAGTTGTAATCATCTGACAGCCCTAGTTTTACTGTGTGTTGATTGTTTCTAACGTGTACCGTGACAGAACCCTGGTCTTTTAGGTCTGAACAGATGAACCTGAACCTGGTTCTGTGGGTTTATATCTTTCACATGGATTAGTTTTTATGATTTTCCTTCCGTTTTCCTGCTTTAACGGTGTATAAATGACCAGGCTGAACATCATTTCATGCTTTTTAATTTCCTTCCAGTGTAGCTTTCCTCACATTCATGCTACCCATTAGCACGTCATTTACATTATTTGCAATTTGTGTCGTTTCAGTTTTAATTGGTCTCAGGCTGCTTGTTCTGTACGTTTAACCCTTTAATCCCAGAGGTGTGATTTTAACTCGCTTTGTTTCAGGTTCATTAAAGCTGCTGTCACTTTGTGTTCCTTTAGTTTTACTGTGTGTTTTAAGAGTCGAAACAGGAGGAAAAAAAGGCAAACAATGGTTTGGACTAAATTAGACACAGACTGAAGATGTTGAACATCAACTGTGGCTCAACTGAGGCGGCTGTGGTTCACTTGGTAGAGTGGGTCGTCCAATGACCGAAGGGTTGGCGTTTCGCATCCCGGCACTGGCTGTCCACAAGTCCATGTGTCCACATGTCCATGTTTCCACATGTCCTTGGACAAAGACACTGAACCCTTATACACCAGTAGGTTCTAAGGTTCTGTCAGTCCTACTGGGAGACTGAGTGTGTGTGAATGGGTGAATGTGAGGCTAATGTAAAGAGCTTTGAACCATGAAGGTGGAACAACTATAGAAGTGAAGAACATTTACTGTGAACTGGAACAACAACAAGGATCCAAAGTTATAAACACTCGTTTTAGTTTTGAGCTCTTTAAAAAACATTTAAAAAAATAAATCCAGTTGCTATGATGACGATCAGCTACTGTAAAGGCAGTACTATCACCATGACGACCATGTACTGTAAAGGCAGTACTATCACCATGACGACCACGTACTGTAAAGGCAGTACTATCACCATGACGACCACGTACTGTAAAGGCAGTACTATCACCATGACGACCATGTACTGTAAAGGCAGTACTATCATCATGACGACCATGTACTGTAAAGGCAGTACTATCACCATGACGACCATGTACTGTAAAGGCAGTACTATCACCATGATGACCATGTACTGTAAAGGGAGTACTATCACCATGACGACAATGTACTGTAAAGGGAGTACTATCACCATGACGACCACGTACTGTAAAGGCAGTACTATCACCATGACGACCATGTACTGTAAAGGCAGTACTATCATCATGACGACCATGTACTGTAAAGGCAGTACTATCACCATGACGACCATGTACTGTAAAGGCAGTACTATCACCATGACGACCATGTACTGTAAAGGCAGTACTATCACCATGACAACCAGGGACTGTAAAGGCAGTACTATCGCCATGACAACCAGGTACTGTAAAGGCAGTACTATCACCATGACAACCAGGGACTGTAAAGGCAGTACTATCGCCATGACAACCAGGTACTGTAAAGGCAGTACTATCGCCATGACAACCAGGTACTGTAAAGGCAGTACTATCGCCATGACAACCAGGTACTGTAAAAGCAGTGCTATTGCCATGACGACCAGGTACCGGAAGTTTCCAAGGGAATGGGGGAAGAAGGGGGAAAAATTATTTTTTAAATATTTTAAATTTGCCACAATAAAAACCTCGAAATAATCGATAAAACGTATCTATGGCCCAGGCCTAGCAGTGACTAATGAAAAGGTCGTGGGCGTCTGTCTGTCCGTCCGTCCGTCATGTCACAGCTGAACTTGTGGTTGGTCGTCAGTCGTCGCCCACAGACTCATCAGTGTGATGGATTCATGTTCCTGCTGAAAATCAGCTGCAGTCTGGTTGTGTTTAAAGACCATCAAGTGGCTTCACAGCGTTAGGGTGGGGAGGGGTGGGGGGGGTTGTATCAGGGCTACGGGGCAGTGAAAGCACCACGTGGACCCCCCCCCCCCGGCCTTGGTCCTTCTGCTCTGTTTAACACTGGATGGTTTGTATAAATCTCAGGTTTTCATGATAGTTTTCCTCTAGCTGTGACAGTTTTCTCTGCTCACTCATTAACCTCATATTTATAAAGAAAAGAGAAGACCCTCACATTTACAAAGAAACCCCCCCCCCCACCATTACATTTCCATTCCTCTTTCAACGGCACCGCTGTTGAATGATGACCATTTAGTTTTCCAGTTGAAGACAAATGTAACGTTAGCTCAGAGCAGCCGCTGGTTTAACTCCAACTGGAGTTTTCTTTTTCTAATAAACAGTCACATCCACCTGTTTGGACAGACTGTCACCCCCCACCCTTTGTTTTTTTCAGCTTTTTTTTGCCATTTTACATTAAATAGTTGACTTAAATGGACATTATTTCCTTCGCCAAGGACGTTATGTTTTTGCTGACGCTGGTTTGTCGACAACATAACTGGGTGACATTTGCATAATTCACACAGATTTCACCCTTGTGGGCACGTGGATTTTAGTCCCCATAGTGTCAGAGTTCCCTATAGCGTGATTGTGTAAATACACAAATGTCCCCATAAAGATAGGAATACAAGCACGCACACACACACACACCATTTGGCTTCTGTGTCCCCATTTGCTTTTGTTGTTTGTTTTTCATGCTTTTCCTTTCATGAAATCAGTTCTTTCTACAAATGCCCATACAGTCAACTGAGTCGTCCTGCACTCATCAGGGTCTGCCCCCCCCCCCCCACCTCCCCCTTTGGCCCCTGTAGTGGCACACCCTCCACTAAAAGCTTTTTTAATTATGCCGTCCATTAAAGCAGGTCTGGCTCTGGTGTACATGCACGACTGCTCCTCTGAGCCTGACACATGCTAACACACACTTACATGACCCCCCCCCCATACACACATGTATGTACAGTACAGACAGACAAATGAAGACTCTTCCAGGAGACCACCAAACTGACTCCAGTGGCATTAAATCTGTCTAATGCTCTTTACTATGTCTGCAGGAAGTACAGCCAGGGGGCGTGGCTTCGTCTGGTCAGGTGACCAAAGTAGAAGTCGTTGTCACACAAAGAGTTAGCTATTATGGCCACATGTGAAGAAACATTTTTTTTTATATGATAAGATTAAAGTCCAAATGTCGACTTTAATCTAAAAATGTCAAGAATAAAGTTTAAATCAAATGTCAACTTTAACGTCCTCATTTTAAAGACAGACCAACCATCCCGCAGCTGCAGGGTCTGTGAACCTTTTGATAGTTTAATATTTATAGACTTAAGGCTTTGAACCAGCATCAATCAACTGTGTCATATAAAGATGTCAGGGTCAAATGATAGTTTATTTGTGTTTATTTATTATATTTTTCATTGGCGGTGGATGTCCGTCTGTGAAATAGTTCCAGTTTGTACATTTTTGGAAAACACTTTTACTGTCAGTTAAATTGAGGTCACATTATAATTTACTTTGCTTAAAGGTTGAGTAGTGGTGCAGTTCAAATACACAACTCATCTAGCCTAGGATCTAGTCTGTCCCCAGTGGCCGCAATTGGTATTTGCTACGGGGAGACAGACTAGACAGCCTAGGATCTGAAAATCCCAACTGGGTCGGACCAATCAAACCACGAGGGGCGGGATTGGAGCCCGCCCTGCCTCATGACGACACAAATACGACACGTAGTGTTGTAGTAATGCTAGGATATTGGCACAAACCTTGCAAATGCGGCTTGACTTCGTTTGTTTTTTTAACACTTGTACTCCAAGCTGCGTTAGCCTCTCTGCAATACCTGGTGTTGTTTTCTTCGGTTTGTCGAATATCTGAGATGAAATAGAAATCACGCCAGAAATCTGCATATTCTTCATACAAAAACGGCAACAGTCGTTTAGTGCCATTCTGTTTTCTACCGTTCTACACTCACCAAATAGCCTACTTAACTCTGTGCTACAATCCTACTACTAGCCTGGTAGCCAAACACCGACTAGCTAGCTAAGCTGCTGCACTCGTTTTGAGACTACATTCTGGTGTGTTCTTCCGGTGACGCTGTCTACGAAATCCATGTTCATCGCTCTGATTGGTTGGCTCTGACTGGTTACCCATCCAATAGCGTGGCGTTGTGTAAAGAGAAAACTTGACAGACAGCGGTTATCCGTAGCAAATGCAGTTTGCGGCCACTGGGGACAGTCTAGATCCTAGGCTACAACTCATCACCATCGCCGTTGTTATGGCAACCGATGACGCCTGGTGCATGCTGTCTGTCTGTAACATTATCCCTGTTGTTCTGCACACTGGTCTGGTCGCCAGGACACACATATTTCAAGTTCTGGGTCCAAGTCTGAGTCCAGGTCTAAGTCCAGGTCTGGGTCCACGGGGGCTGGTTTTACCTGTGTTAAAGGGACCTCATAAACATTTGTCCTTATAAAACACAAATTCAATTGTCACTGTTGGACCTGGGGGGCTTCCAGGGGTCAGGCTGGCTTCCTCTTTGGGGGCTGGGGGTGAGGGGGGCTGCATCAGCGGTGTGACAGCCTGCTACAGCTGCTCTCAGGTTACAGTGCTGTGGTCTGGGATCCATAGGGAGGGGGTTCGGAGGTGTCCATATGAGATGTGTGGATGCAGGGGGTGGGGTTGTGACTTTCGGGAGGGGTCGCCACCACTTCAAAGGGTCCCAGTCCTTGGTGTCCCTGGGGGCACCCTGCTGTTCCTCCTCCGTGACACCCACACCCGGCTGGACGGTCTCACAATAGTGGCATGATGTGGGTGCCACGCCGGGGCCTTGAGGTCAGACCCCCCACCTGTGACCGCCACCCCCCCACCCCCCCACCCCGTTGACCTTCCAGTCAGTGATGTCTGCGGCGGCGTCTCAGCTGATAGCAGCGTGGCTTTGATCCTCCCTGAAACGGCGTAACCTGACCTAACCTATAGAGCATATGGAACAAGCCCCGCCCCCAAAAAGGAAGCGCTCCTATTCTACACACACACGTCCAACCGTCTAGCAGAGCAGTGCATTATGGGACAAAAGACAAGACAGAACCACAAAGACTCAGCTGTTCTAGAGTTAGAACATGATCCTCAAAGAGAACATGAGAACCAACAGAAGGACGTTGACTGCCAACGCCATGCTTTTAAAATCAGTTCCTTTTATTGACTCGATTCTTTTAACTAACTGTATCCTTTTTAAAAGTTGATTTATTTTTTAGTAACTGAATAAGTAATTAGTAATTTATTCTTTTTCGGAACTCGATTCTTTCTACTTCTTTGATTCTTTTCAATGATTCATTGTTTTTATGACTTAGATTCTTTCAAATAGTGGAATTCTTTTTACTAACTCAATTCTTTTTAGTAATCCATTCCTTTTACTAAAACAACTCCTGTAAAACACGATGAACTCTGATCCGACTCCTCCTGGTTTGTTTTTTTTACTGTCTTCATTCTCACTCAGAGCTGAAGGTTAATGGGCTGTAACTCTGAATATCACTCGTATTCTCCATTAATCGCACAATGGCAGTTGACGGATGTTCCGCCGGGGTCAAAGTATCAAACGTCGGCTTCATTAGGGAGCAGCCTAGCGTGACCCCGTGCCACAGTTCGTATTTGTCTACGTAGTTTAAGCGCTAGCGAAGCCCATCGGTCATGCTGATTAAGTAAAGCCCAGTGTTAATAGATTTCCCATGGAGCTGTTTCTGACACGGGTACAAATGTGCTCCAGCTGAACCCCCGAGGCCACCGGCGCCCGAACACTGCTCCAGTAACAGTCTGCCAATATTTATGAGCGCGCCGGCAGGCCTGCCAGGGGTCAGAGGTTACACAAAAAGGCAGATTGGTTTAAACTCTGTCACTAAGAACACACTGGGGCGTCCCACCAGGGCTCCCGTTGGGTTTATTTTTAGTTTTCCAAGGTTTTGACGGAGGAAAAGTGTTGAAGCCCAAGTCTGCCGAGGTTGACACCGAGGTCATATGAAGGAGCGGAGCGTCCCACTGAAGTAGAAGAACCGGCACCGAAAAAGGTCCGACCACCAGCTGAAATACTGTAGTTAAAGGTTTTTAGGGTCGACCAACCAAAGTTTGGAACATTCAGGGTTCATACACACTTTGACCAACTGAAAAAAGGAAAACAATGAATCAACTTCTTGTTGACTGAACCAAGTTGAATTGAATGACGTTAGGGTTATTTTAATTTATGTAATTGAATTTAATTCACTCAACTAGATATTTTTATGTGACCTACTGAAAGAAGAATTTTTAAGTTGATTCAATGTTTTACTTTTTTCAGTGCAATACTTTTCCATGACTTTTCCAAAACTTTCTGGCCCTTTTTACTTTTCTAAAGCCTTTCCAGGCCTGGAATTTGCATTTTTCAAATTCCAAAACTCTTCCACGTTTTTTCAAAATGTATGAACCCTGAATAATACACTACTGCTCCCAGATCACCTTCAGACACATCTGAACCGACCCAGATCACCTTTAGACCCACCTGAACCGACCCAGATCACCTTTAGACCCACCTGAACTGACCCAGATCACCTTCAGACCCACCTGAACCGACCCAGATCACCTTCAGACACACCTGAACCGACCCAGATCACCTTTAGATCCACCTGAACCGACCCAGATCACCTTTAGACCCACCTGAACTGACCCAGATCACCTTTAGACCCACCTGAACCGGCCCAGGTTCAGTCAACGGGCAGGATCTTGCTGCTGATCAGAAACACATGAGCTGATAAAACTGAAACCCCCTGTGGATCAGGTGTTGTCTCATAAGCGTGGATATACTGGAGCGTCTCCTTTCATCAAACCTCCTCCTGACTCGGACTTTTCTTCAATAACTTGGACAGTTTTGCAGCTGAATTGGTTGGAATTCATCATGTTGTGGCTTTTTTTTTTACTGTCTGGTTTTAATCCTGTTACATTTTTGACATTTTCCAGAGGGCTTTAGGAGGCGAACAGGTTTTTAGGAATTCCCTGGACCCACAGAGGAACACTTTACTTTCCAAACTTCCTAAAGTTCCCCACGTTGGGACCAGCTGTTTCACCCCGGGGGTTATTTTTTGGGGATTTCGTATATAAATGTTTTCTGTTGAGGCCAAAGAGCAGATCAGAGCAACAAGAGCAAAGACACCGAACAGATGAATCACAGGAGGCCGTGGAGAAGGAGAGGGAGATGGAGAAGGAGAAGGAGAGGGAGAAAGAGAGGGAGATGGAGAGGGAGAAGGAGAAGGAGAAGGAGAAGGAGAAAGAGAGGGAGATGGAGAGGGAGAAGGAGAAGGAGAAGGAGAGGGAGAAAGAGAGGGAGAGGGAGATGGAGAAGGAGAGGGAGAAGGAGAAGGAGAGGGAGAAGGAGAAGGAGAGGGAGAAGGAGATGGAGAAGGAGAAGGAGATGGAGAAGGAGAGGGAGAAGGAGAGGGAGAAGGAGAGGGAGAAGGAGAGGGAGAGGGAGAAGGAGAAGGAGAAGGAGAGGGAGATGGAGAAGGCGAGGGAGATGTAGAAGGAGAGGGAGAGGGAGAGGGAGAGGGAGAAAGAGAGGGAGAAGGAGAAGGAGAGGGAGAAGGAGAAGGAGAGGGAGAAGGAGATGGAGAAGGAGAAGGAGAGGGAGAAGGAGAAGGAGAGGGAGATGGAGAGGGAGATGGAGAGGGAGAAGGAGAAGGAGAGGGAGAAGGAGATGGAGAAGGAGAAGGAGAGGGAGAAGGAGAAGGAGAAGGAGAGGGAGAAGGAGAAGGAGAAGGAGAGGGAGAAGGAGAAGGAGAAGGAGAAGGAGAAGGAGAAGGAGAAGGAGAGGGAGATGGAGAGGGAGATGGAGAGGGAGAAGGAGAGGGAGAAGGAGAGGGAGAAGGAGAAGGAGAGGGAGATAGAGAGGGAGATGGAGAAGGAGAAGGAGAAGGAGAGGGAGAAGGAGTAGGAGAGGGAGAAGGAGAAGGAGAAGGAGAGGGAGAAGGAGAAGGAGAAGGAGAAAAAGACAGATCCGGGTTAAGGGGGGTCCGTGGGTGGGTGGGTTATGACAACAGCCAGGGCCTTACATCTGGGTGGTTTTTAACTGTATGATTTTAAGTGTTAGATGGAGGTGAACAAACAAAACATGTGGTCAAAGGAGTAACTTCAGCCCTAGACGCCCCAGAGTTGTGGCCTGTGCACTTCTGCTTTCATGGTGTCTGGTGACTGAAAAGGATACAGTCAAATAGATGTTTTTTTTAATAATTATTATGAGTAATACTTAATAATTAGGATTTTTTTCATGAGAAAAAGAATTAGTCAGAATTCTGAAGACATGGGGGAACAACTCTGAGGTGAAAAAAGCAGAAATATGTGGAAAGAGTCATAATTCTGAGGAAAGATAGTTGGAATTCTGAGAGGAAAAAAAAAGTCATTATACAGAGTTTAATAAAAGGAAAGAGTTAGGATTCTGAAAAGGCAGATTTCTGACTTTAAAATCAGAATAAAAGTCAGAATGAAAAAAGGTTTATTGAAAGAACAAGGTTTATTCTGACAGAACAACTGGAAGTGAAACTGTTTCATTCTGTGGTGCTGCGCCATAAATGACTCTATAGCTGTGTCAGAAATCACTCCCTAACCCCCTATAGTGCACTATATAATAGAATAGAGTAGAATAGACTTTATTGACATTTGTACGTGTTCATCACAGGTACATTGGAATTTTTCGTGCATGTCCCAGAGTCAGGTAGCTAAGTAAGCAGAGTAAACATTATGACATAAATAAACTACACCTTATAAGTAAAAACAATGAAATGAAATGAGATAAAGTGCATTGAATGGTGACTAAAATTGAAATAAATGAAATAATTAAAATAGATCAAATAGTATAATTAGAAATGTTACGAAACTGTTGCATTGAGTATATTGGAGGAGGTAGTTGCATGTGTTGGCTAAACAGTGGTTGGTGTCACAGTTAGTGTGTATGACAGAGAGGTTTTCCCTAACAACGGCTGGGAGGAAGCTGTTGTGGAAGCGGGTCCTGTGGGTGCTGACCCTCTCAGGCGTGTGGCGTCTCAGGTTGTAGTCCACCCACTGAAACAAAGTGTCACGATACAGGAATGTGATGGAACCCAAATGCAGACTCACAGACCCAAGATAAAATTTAAGAGGATTTATTGATGACAAAATCCATAATAAAGAAAACACTTGTTCTCTCCAGGACCTCCGTCTGGGGATAATGGCCCCAAGTAAAACAGCCACTGGGACAAAAAACAGGGTCAGACAGTCAATGATCAGAACCAGGTACTCAGAATAAACAGAATAATAATCCACAACACAGTTACCGTATGCCAGAAATAGGTCTGTCCAGAGAGCAGAGAGAGCATCAATTCCAAGGGGAGCAAGGCAGAGTCCAGGTCCAAAATCCAGGCCAAAGGTCATACACAAAACACATCCAAAACACAGACAGACAAGGGGCAAGCAAAAACCAAGTACCAGAAAAACAGAGTCCAAACCAGAGAAGAAAAAACGCTCGTAGGTTGCATGGGGATAGCAGACGTACTTGCACCAAGTGAAGACACATGAGGGAATATATACTAACCAGACAGGTGTTCCACATGAGGGAAAATTAACAAGGGGCGGAACAACACAGGTGACAGGAAGTAAAGTCAGAATGAGTGACAAGAACCCACATAACAAAATAAAAGCCCAGACACTAACAATGACAGAAACTACATAAGACTCACAAAAATAAAACATTTACAGTACTGCATTCATAACACAGAGCAGGGGCTGGGTGGGGAGTGTCCCTGAGGATGCTCTGTGTGTATAAGGTCTGTATGGGAGGGAGGTGAGAGCCAATGACCCTCTCTGCAGTCTTGATGACCCGCTGCAGGTTCTTCCTCTCAGCCAGGGTGGTGTTCCCATACCACACCGTCATGCCGCTGGTGAGGGTGCTTTCAACGAGTCCTCTGTAGACTTGGGTGAGGGGCTGTCGTTTGAGCCCAGCCTTCTTCAACAGCCTGATGAAGTGCATCCTCTGCTGAGCTCTTTTCACCGTGGCAACGGAGGCTCTCTGTGATGTGAAGGCCCAGGAACTAGTGGCTGTCGGTCCGCTCCACCACAGTCCCGTTGATGGTGAGGGGCTGTAGAGGGGGGGCTCTGCTCCTGTAATCTACAATAAGTTCTTTCGTTTTGTTTATGTTGAGGACAAGATCATTGTCCTTGCTGTAGGTGGTGATCCAATGAACCAGGTCCCTGTATGCAAACTAATCCCCTCCTCTGATGAGGCCCAGGATGGTCGTGTCGTCTGCATACTTGATGATTATGTTGTTATTGTGAGAGGTGCAGTCATATGTGTACAGTGAGAAGAGTTTAGGGCTGAGACAACAGCCCTGTGGGGTTCCTGTGCTAACAACAAGCACCGCAGAAACCTTCCATAATCTTTAGTGCTCTCCTTATAGTCACTATATAGTCACTCAATGTATCCCACAATCCACCATGAAATGTAGTGGACATCGATGGTCACTAAAGAAAGCACTATATCCCATCATGCATTGCACAAATCAAAAAATGGCCGAAGGACGGGGAGATTTTAGCCTATCTCTATTCATTCCATGTATGGGTCTATTGGTGCTTCATAGTCAGAGGAGGCGGGGCTAAAAGCTTGTCTTTCAAATCCTCTGTATGCAATAGGACGGTACTACAACCAATCAGTGTAATCTTTAGGATGACGTAGTTAGAGCGCCTGAAAGTTGACGGAGGAGTCCAGAGAAAGTTAGGAATGACTAAACAAAATGGTGGATTATGGAGCTGAACGACTGTTGTCGCTTCTGTAAAAATAATTTAAAGATTGTTGACGTTTTCTCACATTCTTCACTCATCTGTGATAAAAGGAAATCTACACCTGTTGTTGTTCTTCTTCTATGGTTGTTTACGCTTGTTTCTCTACCAATCGTAGCAGCGTCACTTTGTTAGGCCCGCCCTCTGACTCTATACTTCACTGTGATTGGTCGACATATAGTGACACATACGATTTGCTGCCGCTAGCGGGTTCTAGCGCAGGCAGGAAACACTGGAAAGATCTGAACTATAAAGATAATAAAAAATAAGAGCAAAATGCAGACAACTTAGAAAAAGGAAAGAAAAAAAAGGGAAGAAGGAAGGGAGGAATAAAGAAAACAATAAACAACAAAAAAACCTCTGTTACCTACTCTCCTATCTGCTCATTTGTTTTTAGTTGTTTTTTTTTCTGTTTTTTTTGTTTTTGTATATATGTCTAGTTTAGTACTTCAGTTATTGATTATTGGTATTGTTATTATTGTTATTGTTATTATTTTATTTATCATCATTTTTGTACTATGCACTATATTACTATAAGATGAATTTAGGTTATTGGGGAAGTGAAGAAGGGGTAGAATTAAATAAACTTATGCTTCATCCTACTCCTTTTCAGACATGTCATTGTGTATTATTAATATTGCTGTATTGATTATTGTTGCACTTTGCACATGTTCGAAATAAATCATTCAAATCAAATCAAATCAACTCTTAGTTTAGTTAAAGTGAGTGTCAGTTTCCTGGAATCAAAACCAAAGATGACGCAGTGAAATACTGCATGTGTGACTTTTTTTTCCTTTTTGACGGGCAGTGTAGTAGCAGCGGTTACAACATTTAAAAATATGAAACCACAGGTTCTGCTACAGCTCTGCTTCAAACACAAATATTCAGTCTCCACTCCAAACTGAATCCACCATAAAAAAAACAAACAAAAAAAGCCTTTGTGAAGCTAAATGCACTTTTGTCATGAAGCCAAACTGAGTCCTTTTATCAGCCCAAACACACACACTCATATCAACTGTCAAAAATACTTTTACTCTCATGCTTCTGCACGTTTTTAACATATTAAGAAATGTAGATTAATTTTTTGTACATATTTTTCACATGAAGATTTGATTCATTCATTTTGTTCCTGACTTTAAATCTGTTTAAATCAGCTTCTACTGGATCCAATCAGTAAATCTAGTTAAAGTGCAAATAGTCCAGGGTCGTCTTTTCTTTTTTCTTTTTTCCTTTTTTTTGTCTTTTGTGGTAGATCTGTGGATAATGTGAATATTTCAGGCTGTTTTTCCATTCTTTTCAGCTTTGATCTAATTGTTTTAGTGAAGAAATATGGGAACAACCACTTCTGTTTTCACTTTTCCTTCTTAAAGGGCTCATATTTACTGTCGCTAACTCCACTTGTCTGAGTCTGTGGGTCATTTTTTGGGGGTTATTTGGACACTAATAATTCATACCGTTTGAATTTGAACCCTCCAGATGCTGCCAAACTATCTTTAGTTTCATTTGAGATTAAATCCAGTGGATTTTTACAACCTGTTTGATTTACTTCTTAAATAGTTTTTGGATCTTTTTTTTTCTGTCTGTTTTTCAGCAACTGGACGCAAAAACTACTGGCGACCATCTCACCCTCTGTTTCCAACTCTAGTTAATTTCCTCCTGGTTTATTACTGTGTTTAAATGACACAAAGTCAGATCAATAACAATACAGTTGAATAGATATTATCATATTATCACATCAGCTGGCTGTTTCGTTAGCCTCATGCAACCGTCTGAGTATCATGTAGTTCAGGCTTTCTGAAAAACGAAAGATCCAATCAGTGTCGGCGGGTGGGACTTCCCACGACTGGGTGGCGTTGTGTCTGTGCCACAGCTGTCTGTCTCCATGGTCAGGTGGGCCCTGGGTTCCTCTTTAGCTTTTTGTCGTTCCCTTATAGTAGGGGTGTCAAACTCATTTTAGTTCCGGGGCCACATTCATCCTTATTTGGTATAACGTGGGCCGGACCAGTAAAATTCTATAAATAATAAGATAAAAATGTCTAAAATATTGTTCAGGTGAAAAATTTCTGTTTGTGAGTGGAAAAAAAGGCAAAATTTTCCAATAAAAATGGTCACATATATAAACTGTACATGAACATAACACAGGAACAACCTCTAAATTCGTAAGAAAAATAAGTGCAATATTAATGATATTATGCTTTAGTTTGTCATTTATACATAGTTTAGTAACAGGCTGAATATTCCACAAAATATTTCAGGTTATTCACATTTTTTTTGTAAAAGGCTAGTCTTTTTTCCTACTTTATTTTACACTAAAATAGAAAAGAAAATTAGTATAAGGTTGTTTTCCATTATTTCTAGGTTATTATGATAGTATTTTCCTTATCTCATCCACTTTAGATTGAATTGACATAAATGACAAATGATTTGAACTTCCTTGATTATTAATTATCTTCAGTGTATTTCTTGCATTTCACACATTCATCCCAGGGGCCGGAGTGGACCCTTTGGCGGGCCGCATTTGGCCCCCGGGCCTTATGTTTGACACCTCTGCCTTATAGTGTCCACAGTCCTCTGGTGTCTCGTACCAAGCCAAGGCCTTTCACACATATGCCAGAGGAGTTTTCTGGAACATTTGACACATTAAGACCAAGTTCTGCAAGTTCTGGTCTACACGTTTTCCAGAGGGAAGTTCAAGGAATATCCACTGGCTGTCGGCCATGTTGTCTTTTGTCCTCAGATTTGTCACTGTCTCACTCCCAGTGCGTCAAAATCTGATGTGCTGATCAAATATCTGACGTACAAGGTGTCCATCAGCAACTAATTCAGACGTTAGGGTTGAGGTTCGGGTTCGGGCTCTGAGCGTCACATATTGTAACTCGTTATTGGCACCTCGACATGGACTTCCCCTTTTTTCCGGAGCTCCACTGATGTAATAAATCAAAAGTGCGGTTGGAAGTCGTCATCCGCTGCAGATAATGAAATCCTGTAATGACCCTGGTACTAGCGGTCTCTCTCTCTCCGGTGTTGGACTCACCAACCATCCAACATGCCTTTCCTGCAGCCGCACCACCAACGCACCAATAATGACTTGGAAGAACATCGATGTCTGGAAGTAATCCACTCCCCTCAAATAACAGAGAAATGAGGGAGAATTCTAAAGCCGACAAGATCCTAATGTGCTTCCCTCTCACTGTCGCAGCTCTACACAGTAAATTTTGCAGTGTTAAATCAACACTTAGAGAGTTTATTTAACTTCTTCTAGAGTGTATTTGGTCCCATTGTCTCCAAATTAACACTGCAAAATCTACAGTGTATTAACTCTGCGTGGTATTAAAGTTCACATTAGATCCCAAAGCCATGTTAGAAGAACAAACATATGAAGGTGTTAAAGCATTATCCAGGTAAATATATTCACTCCTTAATAATTATACAGCTGTTTTCAGATCATGAGCTGGTAAAAATAAAGAGAAAAGTAAAGAAAAGGTGGATTAATTATGGGTATGACGTTAACAGCAAAGTTGGAACAGTTTTGTCTTTTTTTTTTATCTAATTCAATTACTTTTAATTAGTTTTTAGAGCAGATTTATATGATAGGGTTTTTTTTGTTTTTTATTAGTTTTCTTCTTTTTTTCTAAACAGTTTTAGAGTTGTCAAATGATTAAAAAAATGTGTCCCATGAATCCCTCCTGTCACAAATATAAAATATACTATGAAATCTATTTTATGTGCTATAGTGAAATTCATAAACTCCACTTATTTTGGCATTAACTAATCATTAAAGCAGTGGTTCAGTCACAGCAGTATTTTTAACGTTAGCCTCAAATACGTTATATGGGTCAAAATGATCCAATTTGAAGTTTATGTATAAAATCCCAGTAAAATGTCTCCTGAACACTTCTAACTTGCGTAAGTTCTTCAAATCATGCCTTTTAGGAAGAACAACAACTGACTCTGACAGTAATTAAGTCTAAAACTAAGAAAAATCGACTCCAAACACTACTTTCCTTGGTGCTGGCGTTAGGTATTTCCCCGTCATGTTTGGCACCGTTGGAAAGATGAGGATTCCCTCTAGACAACCCTTAAATAGAAATCTATATAATTATAGATTTGAACCAATGGGAGGCCTCAGAACAAAGCCTTCTGCACTAAACTAAAGCCCTTGTTGCTATGGTGATGTTGAAAATGTATATATACATATATATATATACATATATATATATATATATATATATATATATATATATATATATATATATATATATATATATATCACTCTCACATTCACACCTATGGACAATTTTAAATTAACCAATTAACCTATCAGTGCATGTGTTTGGATGGTGGGAGGAAACCGGAGTGCCCGGCGAAAACCCACGCGGACACGGGGAGGACATGCAAACTCCACACAGAAAGGTCTGGTACGGGATTCGAACCAGGGTCCTTCTTGCTGTGAGGCACGAGTGCTAACCACTGCACCACCGTGCTAACCACTGCACCACCGTGCTAACCACTGCACCACCGTGCTAACCACTGCACCACCGTGCTAACCACTGCACCACCGTGCTAACCACTGCACCACCGTGCTAACCACTGCACCACCGTGCTAACCACTGCACCACCGTGCTAACCACTGCACCACCGTGCTAACCACTGCACCACCGTGCTAACCACTGCACCACCGTGCCGCCCTATATATATATATATATATATATATATATATATATATATATATATATATAAGTAAGTATAAGTAATAAAACTAATTACAGGACCTGTGATGTGACTATTATGCACATGTACATTGTTACGTCGATGCTCAGGTAATATATACTATAGTGCAGACGTATGATACAGTTTGAGTGAATTAACTTTGATTTTAATTTCAGTCTTTACTTATGTATTTCAGTTTAGAACATGTTTTCAGTTGTAGTTTTGCTCATCCTGGTACTTTAGTTTTGTGAAGATGACCTTGGTTCAGAGCTCCTCAGATTGTCCTCCTGGTCTGTGGACCTCCTGTCCGTCCTCCTCTACACCTCCTTTTATCCCCTGATCAGCTGTTCTGGTGCCAGCGTCTGTCATCGCACACAGACTGTCATTGTGGCCTCGAGAAAGACGACGATTATCGGGAGACGAGATGGAGGACGACGCTTATCAGGCTATGAGTGAACATGAGTGTCTGAGTGAGAGAGAGGAAGAGTGATGATGAGGAGGAGGAGGAGGAGTGATGATGAGGAGGAGGAGGAGGAGTGATGATGAGGAGGAGGAGGAGGAGTCACGATGAGGAGGAGGAGGAGTGACGATGAGGAGGAGGAGGAGTGACGATGATGAGGAGGAGGAGTGACGATGATGAGGAGGAGGAGTGATGATGAGGAGGAGGAGGAATGATGATAAGGAGGAGGAGGAGTGATGATGAGGAGGAGGAGGAGTGACGATGATGAGGAGGAGTGACGATGATGAGGAGGAGGAGTGATGATGATGAGGAGGAGGAGGAGTGATGATGAGGAGGAGGAGGAGTGACGATGATGAGGAGGAGGAGTGATGATGAGGAGGAGGAGGAGTGATGATGAGGAGGAGGAGGACGTTGTGATGATGAGGAGGAGGAGTGATGATGATGAGGAGGAGGAAGAGTGATGATGAGGAGGAGGAGTGATGATGATGAGGAGGAGGAAGAGTGATGATGAGGAGGAGGAGGAAGAGTGATGATGAGGAGGAGGAGGAGGAGTGATGATGATGATGAGGAGGAGGAAGAGTCACGATGAGGAGGAGGAGTGATGATGAGGAGGAGGAGGAAGAGTCACGATGAGGAGGAGGAGGAGTGATGATGAGGAGGAGGAGGAAGAGTCACGATGAGGAGGAGGAGGAGTGATGATGATGAGGAGGAGGAGTGATGATGAGGAGGAGGAGGAATGATGATAAGGAGGAGGAGGAGTGATGATGATGAGGAGGAGGAAGAGTGATGATGAGGAGGAGGAGGAGGAGGAGGAGGAGTGATGATGATGATGAGGAGGAGGAAGAATCACGATGAGGAGGAGGAGTGATGATGAGGAGGAGGAGGAAGAGTCACGATGAGGAGGAGGAGGAGTGACGATGAGGAGGAGGAGTGATGATGAGGAGGAGGAGGAGGAGTGACGATGAGGAGGAGGAGTGATGATGAGGAGGAGGAGGAGGAGTGATGATGAGGAGGAGGAGGAAGAGTCACGATGAGGAGGAGGAGGAGTGACGATGAGGAGGAGGAGTGATGATGAGGAGGAGGAGGAGGAGTGACGATGAGGAGGAGGAGGAGGAGTGATGATGAGGAGGAGGAAGAGTCACGATGAGGAGGAGGAGTGATGATGAGGAGGAGGAGGAAGAGTCACGATGAGGAGGAGGAGGAGTGACGATGAGGAGGAGGAGTGATGATGAGGAGGAGGAGGAGGAGTGATGATGAGGAGGAGGAGGAAGAGTCACGATGAGGAGGAGGAGGAGTGACGATGATGAGGAGGAGGAGTGACGATGATGAGGAGGAGGAGTGATGATGATGAGGAGGAGGAGTGATGATGAGGAGGAGGAGGAATGATGATAAGGAGGAGGAGTGATGATGATGAGGAGGAGGAGTGATGATGAGGAGGAGGAGGAGGAGTGATGATGAGGAGGAGGAGGAAGAGTCACGATGAGGAGGAGGAGGAGTGACGATGAGGAGGAGGAGGAGTGACGATGATGAGGAGGAGGAGTGATGATGATGAGGAGGAGGAGTGATGATGAGGAATGATGATAAGGAGGAGGAGTGATGATGATGAGGAGGAGGACGTTGTGATGATGAGGAGGAGGATGAGTGATGATGATGAGGAGGAGGAAGAGTGATGATGAGGAGGAGGAGTGATGATGATGAGGAGGAGGAGGAGTGATGATGAGGAGGAGGAGGAAGAGTCACGATGAGGAGGAGGAGGAGTGACGATGAGGAGGAGGAGGAGTGACGATGATGAGGAGGAGGAGTGATGATGATGAGGAGGAGGAGTGATGATGAGGAGGAGGAGGAATGATGATAAGGAGGAGGAGTGATGATGAGGAGGAGGAGGAGTGATGATGAGGAGGAGGAGGAAGAGTCACGATGAGGAGGAGGAGGAGTGACGATGAGGAGGAGGAGGAGTGACGATGATGAGGAGGAGGAGTGATGATGATGAGGAGGAGGAGTGATGATGAGGAGGAGGAGGAATGATGATAAGGAGGAGGAGTGATGATGATGAGGAGGAGGACGTTGTGATGATGAGGAGGAGGATGAGTGATGATGATGAGGAGGAGGAAGAGTGATGATGAGGAGGAGGAGGAAGAGTGATGATGATGATGAGGAGGAGTGATGATGAGGAGGAGGAGGAAGAGTGATGATGATGAGGAGGAGGAAGAGTGATGATGAGGAGGAGGAGGAAGAAGACGAACGACAACTGACATAAATAACTAAAAAAAAACTACAAACTATTAAGTGTAAATAAAGACCTTGTGTGTTTTGTCAGACGTGTGTCTGTGGTGGTTTATGTTCAGAAATGACAAAAACATTCCTTCACTTCTACCGCCCTCTGGTGGATGAACATAAGAAGAACAGAAACTCCATGTGTTCTGTCTGTTCCACAAAGGAATGAGTGGAAATAAAAGAAGAGAAAAGAGAGAAAGAGAGAGAGAGAGAGAGAGAGAGAAAGGGCTGTGTCTGATCTGAGGTAGAAGAGAAAGAAAAAAGAAAGGACGTTAAAGGACTCATTCTATGGTTATTTATTAATATTAACTTTATTAAAGGACTCATTCTATGGTTATTTATTAATATTAACTTTATTAAAGGACTCATTCTATGCTTATTTATTAATATTAACTTTATTAAAGGACTCATTCTATGGTTATTTATTAATATTGTTGTTCTTCATTGTTATTGAATTCATTGTGTGTTGGTTCTATTTATAAAAACGTTCAGATTGTTTTGTTTCCAGTTGTTTTTTCACGGTAGAAAAATGACTGGAGGTGGAACAACACAGTTTACTTCTACTTCCTCATACATGTCCATGACGCGCTGATGAGGCGTCTGTGATTGGCTCAGAATGTGTGAAGGAACACTCCCCCCTCCCCTCTGGCTTTGTGTGTATTTAATTCAATTCAATTTTATTTATAAAGCCCTAAATCACAACAAAGTCGTCTCACAGGGTTTTACAAAAACACAATCGAATACAGAGATACATGAAAAGTCCCAAGCATCCCCTGTCCTTAGACCCTCCCCCTGTCCTTAGACCCTCCTTCTCGGCAAGAGAAAACTTCAAAACCCAGTGGGAAAAAGAAGAAATCTTGAGGAATGAGTAGAGAGTAACATCCAGCTAGGTTTGGTGACGTCACTTGTTTTGAAAACGTGCAGTAAAAAAACAGTTTTTATTTCCACAGAGACACATGAACCAGTTTGATCCAACAGTTTTTTACAGTTTGTGCAGCAGCTACTGTGGCGCCGTCTGCTCTCGTAGATGCTAATGCTAATGCTACTTCAGATTGGCTGCAATGGGGGAGGGGCTTAACCCCAGGTGGATGGGGCTAAAGTCCTGGTGACGTGTAGTGGACAGACTTTTTCTGAGTGTCTGGTTTCTCTGTTGTTTTCTATGTGGTGGTAACTCTGGGTGACCTGTCACCATGGTAACTCTGGGTGAGCCATCACCATGGTAACTCTGGGTGAGCCATCACCATGGTAACTCTGGGTGAGCCATCACCATGGTAACTCTGGGTGAGCCATCACCATGGTAACTCTGGGTGACCCATCACCATGGTAACTCTGGGTGACCCATCAGATTCCAAAAGGAATGACATCTTAAGATGTTGGAAAAAGTTTTTTTTTTTTTTTTTTTTACTGTTTAAAAAGAATTCATTATTTTTAATTTCAACATTTGGTTAATCATTTAAGAATATATTATTTAACGTACTGGTACCAAGCAGCACTTTGAATGGCGTTTCCTTTTTTTTATTGAACATTTTTTTGGTTCAATAAATGCTGTGCTGAGGAAGAAAATAGTTTTGCATTTTGTTTTCATACTGTACCAAAAATGAAGCAAACCATGACTTCAAAACCGAGGTGCATTCTGAACCCTGATTTTTGTGTACCGTTACACACCTAACATATATAGTGGTACCTCTACTTACAAAATTAATTTGTGCCAGAAATGTTTTCGTACCGTGAATTTTTTTGTAAATTGTTACATTTCACATGTAAATGGCCTAATTCGTTCCAAGGCCCCCAATACCCTTTCAAAATTATTTAAACATTTTCCGATTTTACATGAAATATGTGTTAAAATAAAATGTAGATTTATCTTTTAGTTCATCCAGGCTAACACCAGCTATTGTTCGTGTAGATACAAAAACCACCCCCCAGGGTTTTACCTGTGAGAGCATGTCTTCTGTTGGAACAGAATATTGTTAGCATGTCCAGGCTAAGGTTGCTGACAGAAGAGTTGATCCACGTCTGGGTGAAAATGAGGATGCATCAGTCTGGTGGATCATGTATCGTGTTTAAATCCAGCTTCAGGTAGTCCACTTTGTTTTCCAGTGAGTGTACGTTGGCGGTCTGAACCGGTTAGCTCCTAGCTTAGCTGTAAATCCACTGCCACAGACACACTTCTACTTCCTCTGGCTCCGCCTCTGATGTCTCTGGAGGCGGAGCCTCCGCTGTAGGACGGTGGATCTGAGCGGCGTAGCAGACCCAGGTTCTGTAGAACGGTCCACGTCTCCGGGCTTGAGGAGTCCAAGTTTGGACCAATTGTGGTTAAGCTGATGATAGTGTGTGGGTCATATACTCTTCTGCACCGTTGGGTTCAACTGTTGATACTAACAGCGCTGGTCTAGGTGGAGAAATGAGCGTTAAAGTGTGTGTGTTACCATGGAGACACAGCAGCCACTCTGTGATGAATGAGAGTCAAAGGTCACCAAAAGCATCATGGGTAGCTCCCTCATAGCCAATGGGATGGTACGTACAGTACGTACGTGACGTATTTACGTAAATTATGTTGTTAGGTATAGTAATGTACTGTATTTATGTATCGGAGGTTTCAGTTTCTTTCTTTTTGTTAGCTGGGGCTTTCGTAAGTAGATGTACCACTGTATGTGTGTGTGTGTGTGTGTATATATATATATATATATATATATATATATATATATATATATATATATATATATATATATATGTATGTATGTATAGTAGAGCGGTTCTATACTGGTCCAGGACCTGCTGAATCCCCATAGACTGTTTAACGTGAACTTCCTGTTCTTTATGCAGACGTTCCTCACACATAGAACCTGAACTGGGCTTTGAATTGAGGTGTTTAATGGTTTTAAAGTCAAGGACACGTTCACGAACTGGGACTGAGCTGAAAAGCATGACCTGCACTGATGCATTCTGGGATGTGACTGTGGGTAAAGCTGCTGTTAGGGGCATTCAGATCCTGCATAATTCCTCCAGACAGGTTCATAAATGTGTGTTTTCATCTTCTACCTACACATGGACGGAACATGAAAGCCTGGACGTCCTCCCACCTCCTGGTGATTGACAGCAGCTTCTGTTGTCCTGGGGGCGGGGGGGGGGGGGGGGCAGAACTGCCTCAGGCTCCTGATTTCACCTGAGGTCTATGTTCAAGGAAGAAGTGCAGAGAAAATCCACTTTAACCAGGACATGAAGGAACAAGGAGCACAACAGGATGAGGAGGCAACAACATCCAGAGTTAATGAGTTCAATGAGTTCAGTTAAAATTCAATAAAAAAAACTAAAATGCATTCAAAAAGAAAGAAAGTTTCCCTCATATAAATTTGACTAAACTCATATATGTTTAAATATTTCACAATAAAAGCCTGTTTTTCTTCTTCTCACTGATGTCAGTCTGCTTCTTCTCCTCCTCCTCCCCGTCTCCTCCTCCTTCTCCTCCTCTTCATTACTACATCACTCTCCTCCTCCTCCTCTTCCTTCTTCTTCTCCTCCTCTTCATTACTACATCACTCTCCTCCTCCTCCCTTATGTCCTCCTTCTTCTTCTCCTCCTCTTCATTACTACATCACTCTCCTCCTCCTCCCTTTTCTCCTCCTCCTCCCCGTCTCCTCCTCCTTCTCCTCCTCTTCATTACTACATCACTCTCCTCCTCCTCCCTTTTGTCCTCCTCCTTCTTCTCCTCCTCCTCTTCCTTCTTCTTCTCCTCCTCTTCATTACTACATCACTCTCCTCCTCTTCCCTTTTCTCCTCCTCCTCCCTCATGTCCTCCTTCTCCTCCTCTTCATCACTCTCCTCACTCTCCCACAAACCCATTCTTCCAGTGTTTGTCTTGAACTTCCCAGTCCATCCAGTAGAGGGCCCCCCAGGTCTGTGTACGGCCCTGGCCCATGTTCTGCTGCTGCTGCTGCTGCTGCTGCTGCTGCTGCTGCTGCTGCTGCTGCTGCTGCTGCTGCTGCTGCTGCTGCAGGTCTGTGTCTCCTCAGCAGGCCTGTGTCTGTCGCCTGCAGCTCCTCATTCAAACTGGATTATTCTGTGAAATAGGATTACGTGTTGAGCAATGCAATGATTGAGCACAATTGTGTGAGTTTGGCAGCAGAGACCAATAAAAGGGAAATATACAAACATGCATTCTGATTTGTCACGCTGATGTGACCAAACTACGCAAAGATAAGCCGATCCCGGGTGTGGGATGATGGGTATCTTTGTTTTTTTTTTTTTTATTTTATTCTTGGTGAGTTTTTTTTCCCTCCAATGGGTAAAAAATAGCTGCTGTTTGTCTGGTTGCTCCCCTGAGAGTATACAGACTGAGTTATAGCCCTATAATTATGTGCAGCAGCTCCGATGTGTGTATGAATGAACCTGCTCCATTTTAAAAGGGCTGTTATAACGGCTGCTGTTTCCTCAGATGGGGGGCCGGGGGAGAGCCCACCTCCCTTTATACACTGAAAAAAGTAAAACCATTGAATCAACTTAATTCTTCTTCAATAGGTCACACATAAAAAACATCTAGTTGATTGAATCAAATTAAATTAAATTTCAATAACCCTCACCCTATGTAATTTAATATGGTTCACTCATAGATGTTTTTATGTGTGACCAAAAAAAAGTCAAAATCATGACAGAGAAAGAAGACCTCCGCTAAGGCTTGATATGTCGTCATATGTCGTCTATTTTGTCTGAATCCTGAGATATTATCACTGATGTGTTTTAGCTCTTCACCTTTAGTGTGACCTTGACCTTTGACCTTCATTGCTCAAAATCAGTTTCATCAAAATCCATTCAGAACTTTTTGTGTAATCCTGCTGACAGACATTCATTCATTCATTATCTGAACCCGCTTTATCCTCACTAGGGTCACGGGGGTCACTGGGGGCCTAATCCAGCTACAATGGGCGAAGGTGGGGTACACCCTGTATGAGACGCCAGTTCATGGCAGGGCTGAACATATATAGACAATCACTCTCACATTCACACCTATGGACAATTATAACCAATTAACCTATCAGTGCATGTGTTTGGATGGTGGGAGGAAACCGGAGTGCCCGGCGAAAACCCACGCGGACACGGGGAGGACATGCAAACTCCACACAGAAAGGTCTGGTATGGGATTCGAACCAGGGTCCTTCTTGCTGTGAGGCACGAGTGCTAACCACTGCACCTCCGTGCTAACCACTGCACCTCCGTGCTAACCACTGCACCGCCGTGCTAACCACTGCACCGCCGTGCTAACCACTGCACCGCCGTGCTAACCACTGCACCGCCGTGCTAACCACTGCACCGCCGTGCTAACCACTGCACCGCCGTGCTAACCACTGCACCGCCGTGCTAACCACTGCACCGCCGTGCTAACCACTGCACCGCCGTGCTAACCACTGCACCGCCGTGCTAACCACTGCACCGCCGTGCTAACCACTGCACCGCCGTGCTAACCACTGCACCGCCGTGCTAACCACTGCACCGCCGTGCTAACCACTGCACCGCCGTGCTGCCCTGCTGACAGACAAACAGACCCAAATTTAATACCTCCTTGGCAGAGGTAAAAAAAAGTCAAAATTATGAGATAAAAAAATCTAAATTGAAGAATATTTTTTTAAGTTGATTCAATGTTTTACTTTTTTCAGTGTAGGACGGCGTTTTCCTCTCCTCCTCTCCCACGGAGCTCCACTCAGACCCTGAAGAGGCTGCCTCCAATTATACAGAGACACGTTTAGCGTCTGAAATAATCTAATAAAAAAAAAAAGAAAAGATGGGGGTGGAAGTGGAGAAAGGAAAAAAAAAAAAAGGGGGGGGTGGGTGAGGAGGGGGTACACACATATGAAATGAAGCAGCCTCCTAAGTCGATGAGCTCATTCCCATCTTTTATCAGCATCTCCTGCATGATAATGGATCTGAGGAGGGAAAGGGAGGGTGGGGGGGGCACCCACACTCTCTCCATCCTCACCTTCTTTCTTTGATCATGTCTCGGTCGCAGTGGATTGACAAGCCAAGCCGGTGACCCCCCCGACCCCACCTTACTCCACCTTAACCTGGAGCCTTCGGGGGTCAGATCGCCCTCCAACACGAAGCCTGTCCGCCCAATTAACCTCTGAACCTGGATCAATTAACCCTGGAACACACATACCCACACAAACATCCACAATGGGGACATGTTCACATGGAAAGGTTGGATTTTTGGCTGAAATGCAAGATTTTTATTTTATATATATATATATATATATATATATATATATATATATATATATATATATGTATATATGTGTGTATATATGTGTATATATGTATATATATGTGTGTGTATATATATATATATATATATATATATATATATATATATATGTGTGTGTATATATGTATATAACACATGGAATGCAACTTTTGTAGGTTTTGAGTCAAACTGTGAGAGAGAGACAGAGCGAGCATAGGAGGAGAGAGAGAGAGAATCAGCCACACACCAATAAATAACAAACAATGCATGAAAACCAGAAGTACAAGTATCCATAGTAACCATAGGATCAGTAAAGTGCAATAAAATGCACATATTTCTATTTAATTAGTCTAATTCATTCAGGCAGATTCGTTGAACTGTCTGATTTATATATTTGCATCTGCACAGAAAGTTGACGGTACATTTCTATGTTTCCACTCGTATAGTCTCGACTCTACACAACTTTGGTAGCTCTGGTGTGTTCCCATGACCGGTTGCCATGGTAACCAGTACTACATTTTCATGGTATCGCCTCCACCGAGGTCCCAAGCCATTTCTATAACATGACGCATCAGCAGCGTAGACACCTGTTTACATGAAACTTTTTATTCCTATTTAATTCAGAATAAAGGTTCACTAACCCTGCACTCTAAGACTAATTTATACCCTCCGTTAATTATGGAAAGGGATGTTTTCATCTGGTTCCAGACGCAGTTTTACCCATCAGTTTGTCCGTTGGGAGCTCTGGGTGAAACAGAGCAATACCACAGGAAACTATGGGGGCAGTAGAGAGGCCCAAGTGGAACATTTCAGAATTCCACCCACGAAGAAGCTTCCCGCTAGGACTTAAGTCCTGTGACATGTTATTGTTATTGGATGAAGGACAAGGAGACGGTGGAAGGTCTAGGCAGGCATCCTCATCCACCTGACTCATGTGTAGAACCATGGCTCTAGTACTCCTGTCCGGGCTTAGACTCGAATCAGTTTTTTTATGGTCTCGGACTCGCTGGTATTTGACTTGGACTTGTCTCTGTCTCGTCCACTGGTCTTTTCCAAATATGGTTCTTGGTTTTGACTGAGTCCAGGCATTTTTATTTAGTTCCAATATTCCAGGAAGAGTCACCCTACATCTGGGTTAGTTAACTGTAGAGCTAGGCGGTGCTTAGCATCGTAAGCTAGGCTATGTGTTATGTTAATGTTAACATTAACTAACGTAGCAGAAGATAAGCCAAGCTAATGTTTATCATCACTTACTGTATGTCTGGTTTCACGACATATAAAAAAAATAAATGATTGGTTGTTATGAATTACATTAGTAACGTTCAATTTAGAGTAAAGTAAACAAGGGCACGCAAATGCGTGTGCGCGTGTGTGTCCTCCTTAAAAAACTTCTGTTTGTGTGATACTGTACTGGTGTTACCAAGGTGAGCAGATACACGAACACTCCTGTGTTTACTTTACCTTAAAGTGAACGTAAACGTGTGTGTGATTTCTGCACTTTGTTCAGAAATAAAAAGAAGATATTTTAATTTGTGTTTTTCATTAGTGCACTTCTGAATAATAAAATGATATATTGTTTTTCCAGTGAAGGCATAAACCAACCATAGAAGTAAACTGGTTATACTGGTCTATATTACACTGGTTATACTGGTCTATGTTACACTGGTTATACTGGTCTATGTTGTACTGGTTCTACTGGTCTATGTTACACTGGTTATACTGGTCTATATTACACTGGTTATACTGGTCTATGTTGTACTGGTTCTACTGGTCTATGTTACACTGGTTATACTGGTCTATATTACACTGGTTATACTGGTTTATGTTACACTGGTTATACTGGTCTATGTTGTACTGGTTCTACTGGTCTATGTTACACTGGTTATACTGGTCTATATTACACTGGTTATACTGGTCTATGTTACACTGGTTATACTGGTCTATGTTGTACTGGTTATACTGGTCTATGTTACACTGGTTATACTGGTCTATGTTGTACTGGTTCTACTGGTCTATGTTGTACTGGTTATACTGGTCTATGTTACACTGGTTATACTGGTCTATGTTGTACTGGTTCTACTGGTCTATGTTACACTGGTTATACTGGTCTATATTACACTGGTTATACTGGTCTATGTTACACTGGTTATACTGGTCTATGTTACACTGGTTATACTGGTCTATGTTGTACTGGTTATACTGGTCTATGTTGTACTGGTTATACTGGTCTATGTTACACTGGTTATACTGGTCTATGTTGTACTGGTTATACTGGTCTATGTTACACTGGTTATACTGGTCTATGTTGTACTGGTTCTACTGGTCTATGTTGTACTGGTTATACTGGTCTATGTTACACTGGTTATACTGGTCTATGTTGTACTGGTTCTACTGGTCTATGTTACACTGGTTCTACTGGTCTATATTACACTGGTTATACTGGTCTATGTTACACTGGTTATACTGGTCTATGTTACACTGGTTATACTGGTCTATGTTGTACTGGTTATACTGGTCTATGTTACACTGGTTATACTGGTCTATGTTGTACTGGTTCTACTGGTCTATGTTACACTGGTTATACTGGTCTATATTACACTGGTTATACTGGTCTATGTTACACTGGTTATACTGGTCTATGTTGTACTGGTTATACTGGTCTATGTTACACTGGTTATACTGGTCTATGTTGTACTGGTTCTACTGGTCTATGTTACACTGGTTATACTGGTCTATGTTACACTGGTTATACTGGTCTATGTTGTACTGGTTATACTGGTCTATGTTGTACTGGTTATACTGGTCTATGTTACACTGGTTATACTGGTCTATGTTACACTGGTTATACTGGTCTATGTTGTACTGGTTATACTGGTCTATGTTACACTGGTTATACTGGTCTATGTTACACTGGTTATACTGGTCTATGTTGTACTGGTTCTACTGGTCTATGTTACACTGGTTATACTGGTCTATATTACACTGGTTATACTGGTCTATGTTACACTTGTTATACTGGTCTATGTTGTACTGGTTATACTGGTCTATGTTACACTGGTTATACTGGTCTATGTTGTACTGGTTCTACTGGTCTATGTTACACTGGTTATACTGGTCTATGTTGTACTGGTTATACTGGTCTATGTTGTACTGGTTATACTGGTCTATGTTGTACTGGTTATACTGGTCTATGTTACACTGGTTATACTGGTCTATGTTACACTGGTTATACTGGTCTATGTTACACTGGTTATACTGGTCTATGTTGTACTGGTTCTACTGGTCTATGTTACACTGGTTATACTGGTCTATGTTACACTGGTTATACTGGTCTATGTTGTACTGGTTATACTGGTCTATGTTACACTGGTTATACTGGTCTATGTTGTACTGGTTATACTGGTAATTCTGGTCTATGTCTGGACTGAAGGTGTATTGTAATGCTCAGTACTAGTACGTATCAGTGGTAATACTAATGGATTGGTGTTTTTATCAGTTATACTTGTAACCGTAGACATAGTATGCTTGTAACTATAGGTATAACCTTATATCATTACGTTTTCTTTAGATTAGATGATGTCATATCCAGGGGAACGGTTCTGCTTAGAGTGTCGTGACACTGTTTTTGTTTCTAAATCAACAAATAATAACCCAAAATGATACTGACATGCATAAAACTGTTTTTTCTGTCCTGGACTCAGACTTGACTCAGACTCGGGTCTTTTGGACTCGGTGTTGACTCGGTGTTGACTTGGTCTCGACCGGTCCTGGTCTTGGACTTGTCTTGGACTCGACAAAGGTGGTCTTGATTACAGCCCTGGGTAAAACCAATGAGCCCAATTCACCATCAACTTTCCTCCTTGTATTAAGTGGACTCACACACAATAATAAAATACTAGCGTAGCTACGCTGTCCGCATTCATTACATGCATAGGTCTACTACTATCTTTACAGTAGCTGTTCGTCATGGCGATAGCCAGGGCTGGACTGGATCAGGATTTCAGGCTGGGAATATCCTGCAGCATCCAGGCCAATTCCAGCACCACGGAGGCAGAAAAAGAAAAACACCTTTTAGCAAGTAAAGTAGTACTATTCCACTGCTGTGACACAACACCACACTATTAAACAAATGCATGACAACAGTACAGTACATTACAGTACAGTACAGTACAGTACAGTACAGTACAGCTCAGTACAGTACAGCACAGCACAGTACAGTACAACACAGTACAGCTCAGTACAGTACAGTACAGTACAGCACAGTACAACACAGCTCAGTACAGCACAGTACAGCTCAGTACAGTACAGTACAGCTCAGTACAGTACAGTACCGCACAGTACAGTACAGTACAGTACAGCACAGTACAGCTCAGTACAGTACAGCTCAGTACAGTACAGTACAGTACAGTACAGCACAGTACAACACAGTACAACACAGCTCAGTACAGTACAGTACAGTACAACACAGCTCAGTACAGTACAGTACAGTACAACACAGCTCAGTACAGTACAGTACAGTACAGTGCAGCACAGTACAGTACAGCTCAGTACAGTACAGTACAGTACAGTACATTACAGCTCAGTACAGTACAACACAGCTCAGTACAGTACAGTACAGTACAGTGCAGCTCAGTACAATACAGTACAGCTCAGTACAGTACAGTACAGCTCAGTACAGTACAGTACAGCTCAGTACAGTAAGTACAGTACAGCACAGTACAGCACAGCACAGTACAGCACAGCACAGTACAGCTCAGTACAGCTCAGTACAATACAGTACAGTTCAGTACAGTACAGCTCAGTACAGTACAGCACAGTACAGCTCAGTACAGCTCAGTACAGTACAGTACAGCTCAGTACAGTACAGTACAGCTCAGTACAGTAAGTACAGTACAGTACAGCACAGTACAGCACAGCACAGTACAGCTCAGTACAGCTCAGTACAATACAGTACAGTTCAGTACAGTACAGCTCAGTACAGTACAGCTCAGTACAGTACTTTTTTCTCATCCTCTCCTGCCCTCAACACATTTCCTTTTGTCTCAGGTTACCTACATGACATGTGTTATTAAGAACAGGATTGGATTATTTTGTCACCAAACTTTTTAGATGCCATCTTAGTATAGCTAATAAACACTAATAATCAATGTTAAACTGAAAACGTGGTTCTGCCTGTAAAAAAAATTACTTGAGGTCGAACAACAGCGTTGACCAGTACTTCCTCACACATGTCCATGATGCAGTTGTGAGGCGTCTCTGATTGGCTCAGAGAATGAATGTGTGAAGGAACATGGCCCCCTCCCCTCTTGCTTTGTCTGTGTTTACCATCACAGAGTTAGCCTAGCCTAGCCACGCTATCCCTGTTCATTCCATGTATGGGTCTAGTGGTGCTTCATAGTCAGAGGAGGCGGGGCTAAAAGGTTGTCTTTCAAATCCTCTGTATGCAATAGGACGGTACTACAACCAATCAGTGTAATCTTTAGGATGACGTAGTTAGAGCGCCTGAAAGTTCACAAAGGAGTCCAAAGAAAGTTAGGAATGACTAAACAAAATGGTGGATTATGGAGCTGAACAACTGTTGGTGGAGGTCTGCGCTCTTGGAGTGGTTTTCTAGTTAAACTTTTGTATGGTGAAGAATTAATATATAAATAAATGGACTTGTTAGATCTGAAAAGAACTGAGAATATTTTCCAGAAGTTTCGGATGAAGTGCTTCAACCGTCTTCAACCGAACAAGCGGTCTTCTGTACGCCGCTGAGCCTCAGTATCTTGAGCAGGTCGTCCAATGACGAAAGGGACAGTATCCCACCTCTGTCTGTCCACATGTCAAAGTGTCCTTGGACAAAGACACTGAACCCTTAGTGTCCCAGTAGGACTGACAGAACCTTAGAACCTACTGGTGTATGAGTGTGTGTGAATGGGTGAATGTGAGGTGAATGTAAAGAGCTTTGAACCATGAAGGTGGAACAACTATAGAAGAACATTTAACATTTACGCCATATTTCAACTCATGTCTGAATCCTGTGGGAGTGGGACTGAAATTTGTCCCCCAGACCTCTAGTTAGCACAATTAGTGTGATTAGCTGTTAGGGTTTAAAGACATATGTAAAATGTAAAGTGGAGATCTTAGTGTACAAGGTCATGTGATCAAATGTCAGTGAAAAAACATGCGAAAGGATGAAAACACAAAAAACATAAGATCATGAAATCAGTCTGATAAAAAAAAAATAATTGTATTTGGCCTAAAAATTTGAAGTCTGCTGTTTGAGTGTAGGGTTGGAATTACATGAAATACTACACAGTTAGTTAATGGTTAATGGGCGGGGCTTGAGTAGAGCAGATTGTTTTGTAGCTACTGGTTTTTAATTACATTTATTTATTTGTATTATTAAAATAGTTTTTCTTATTATTTTTTGTACAGAATGAGCTAAGTTAATGAGGGGGAGATGGAGGAGGGAGAGAGGGGGTAAGAGAGAGAAGAAGGGGAGAGAGACAGATAGGGAGGGGAGAGAAAAGAGAGAGATAGACAGAAAGAGAAGAGAGAAGGGGGGGCGAGAGAGAGGGTGAGAGAGACGGAGAGAGAAGAGAAAGGGGGGTAAGAGAGAGAAGAAGGGGAGAGAGACAGATAGGGAGGGGAGAGAGAGATAGACAGAGAGAGGGGGGTAAGAGAGAGAGAGACGGAGAGAGAAGAGAGAAGGGCGGGTAAGAGAGAGGGTGAGAGAGAGACGGGGAGAGGGGGGTAAGAGAGACAGATAGGGAGGAGAGAGAGAGAGAAGAGAGAGGGGGTAAGAGAGAGACAGAGAAGAGAGAAGGGGGGGATAAGAGAGAGAAGAAGAGGGTGAGAGAGAGAAGAAGGTGAGAGAGACAGAGAGGGGGTAAGAGAGAGGAGAAAAAAAGGTGAGAGAGAGAGAGGAGAGATAGACAGTGAGAGTAGAGAGGAGGAGAGAGAGAGGGTGAGAGAGAGAGACAGATAGGGAGGAGAAGAGGAGAGAGAGAGGGAAGTGTTAAAAGGTGTGTGTTCCCAGACTCTCATCCATCGCAGTTTGTTCAGGAGGATGCAGCTCCGTCCCCGCGTGGATCTTCTGCCGTGAACACATCACTTCACAGCCGGTCCACTACCGACCACCGGATCACACACACACATGGACCGGACCAGCCTGCGCAACATGCATGGATTTGTGCCCCCACTGCGCATCTGACTTCAACCCGTTGGATTGGTGAAAAAAATTGAAATTTAACAAAAGAGATAAAAAAAAAACAGGAGGAGGAAGAAGAGGAGGAAGAGTGTGGTTTAGACACGATGGGACCGAGCCTCAGAACAGACGGATCCGGTACCGGAGGGGGAGCATCTTCCTGAAGGAGTTCTTTCTCTTTTTTTGGTGCGGAACTGGAGCTTTTACGCGCCGGAATGATGCGTCCCAACCGCGGCTTCATCCTGCTGCTCCTGAACGGCACCGCGTGTTTGGTAAGAAACACCAGAGGGAGTGGGATGGAACTTCTCTAGAGGGGGTGGAGGGGTGTCACCTTTTGGGTCCTGCGTCACCGGATGATTTTTGCAGCAAAAACTTTGAAAGTCGCGCGCGCGCTCGTTTGTGTGTGTGTGTGTGTGTGTGTATGTGATGCGCGTGGACGGAACAGATGCGTTCTTATAGGATGCGGCGGACAGATGCGTTCACGGTCCGTCCGTCCACCACCGGTTCCTTCTACAGGGTGGTGGTTTTTGGGAGGAGGAGGAGGGGGTTCCTCCTGTCTACCGGCTCTAGTTTCCTCTTCTCACATCTACACAAATCCAATCCCGGCTCAGCTCGGCACGGCTCGGTATTCCCAGCGGACGCTCGTGCGCTGCCGCTGCTGCCGCGTGTCTCCTGATTTTGAGTTGGAGTCCCGTAATTGATCCGGTTTAAACGGAATAAGTTGAAAAATCCCTTAAGGACAGTTGTTGGATGAAGGTGTTTTTAAGAATGAGACACATCTGTGTGTTTGACTTTCAGCTTGTTAAGTAGTGTTTAAATAAATAAATAATTTAGTTTTTACTTTGGTCTATTGTCCAATAATGTGTGTGTTAATTTTGTCAATTATTTTATCAATTATATTGTGATTTTTTTTATTATTATTTGGTTTACTTTTGTTCATTTTGTCGATTATTTTGTCCATTATTCTTCATTTTGTCAATTATCTTGAAGATTTTTGTTAATTTTGTTTATTTCATTGACATTAAATAGAGTTTAATAGAGTTGCAGTGTGTGTGTGTGTGTGTGTGTGTGTGTGTGCCCATTTTTCAATTATTTTATCCATTTTCTCAATTATATTGTGAATTTAGTTGATTATTGGGTTTATTTTTGTTAATTTTGTGAATTATCTTGTAGATTTTTGTTGTTGTTTATTTCAATTGACATTAAATAGTTTAATAGAGTTGCAGTGTTCTGAAACTGTGTGTGTGTGTATTTGTATTCCTATCTTTATGGGGACATTCATATGTTTCCATAGTCACCTGAGACACTATGGGGACCTTTTTGGTCCCCATAGTGTATAAATTTTATGTAATTATTTTTATTATTTTTTTCATTTAAAAAATGCATTTATAATTTAAAAATATTATCATTATTATTATATTGTATATTATTTATTTTATTTAAATGTATTTAATTCAATTTTATGTAAAAAAAAAATGTGTTTACTCTCATTACCCAATGACTACTTGATTATAAACTTAGTCCCCATGAGACAAGTATATATATATATATATATATACATATGTGTGTGTGTGTGTGTGTGTATGTGTGTGTATGTGTGTATGTGGGTGGTGGTCCTGTGTACTGGACAAACATTTTACAGTATTAAAAAATGACAATTTTTATTACATTTTCAAAATGTCTGTCCACTGTAACTGGCATATACAGAATGTATGTGTGTATATATATATATATATATATATATATATATATATATATATATATATTGCACTCTCTTCTTAAACGTTTTAACAGGTTTTGTCATTTATGTTTTTGTAATTTTTTTTCCATTATCTGTCATTTTTTCACTGTTATTTAGTGTGGTTGTTTTTTTTTTGTTAATTTTCGAAATAATTTTTGCATTTTGTTATTATTGTTTTTAATTTAATTCCTTTTGTCATCTATCATGTTATTTTTTCACGAGGTTAAATTGTTCTTTTTCTTTGTAGGTAAACACTTCCTATCAGAGGTGGAAAGTAACTAAGTATTTCATTATTGTACTTAAGTAGATTTCTTAGGTATTTTTATGTACTTTACTTGGGTATTTATTTTTCAGTCAACTCTATAATTTTACTCACTACATTTTTGCATACTTTATACTCTTTACATTTATATAAATATATGTACTTTATACTCTTTACATTTATATAAATATATGTACTTTATACCCTTTATATTTATATAAATATATGTACTTTATACTCTTTACATTTATATAAATATATGTACTTTATACTCTTTATATTTATATAAATATATGTACTTTATACTCTTTATATTTATATAAATATATGTACTTTATATTCTTTACATTCTCAGAATAGATTCATTACTTTTTCAAATTAAACAGATGTAACAGTAGAAAAATAATTCACTTTTGGAGAAACTATATTATAGTTATATGAGTATTATCTCATAATTTAGACTTTTAATTTCATAATTTAACATTTTATCTTAAAGTTGTGCATCTTTTAAATCTCATATTTATAACTTTTTAAAATCTCATGATGATTTTTTTTATCTCAACTGTGACTTTTTTTTTTTTAAATGTTCTGTCCATATCCACAAAACTGAGTAACTGTGACCTGATCAAATATAATTTCAACGACTTAATTTTGATACTTTTGAAACTTTTCAGATTTTTCCTGGATAAATATATATTATTGCATTCATGGCAAAAAAAAAAAAGTTTATTTTTTTTAACTTTTGTACTTTATTACTCTTAATTTTTTACAGTGCTTTCTGGCCTTCAGCGGTGACAAATTAACTACAACTGCTGCCAAAAATATTTGTTTACAGTGTAGTTACCATAGAAACATGTCATCTTCTACAACATTGATTCAAATCCCACAGAGTTGTTGAAATAATGTGAGATTTAGTTGAAAAAAGTCAAATTTTCTTATTTTTTTACAGTGTTTTCTGGACTTCACCAGTGACAAATAACTGGAACTGCTTCCAAAATATTATTTTTGTTAGTGTGTTGCCATGGAAACGCCATCATCTTCAACAACATTGAATTAATGAGAGATTTTCTTTAAAAAGTCAAATTTTCTTATTTTTTACAGTGTTCTCTGGGTTTCAATGGTGACAAATAACTACAACTATTGATAAAAAATATTTTTTTTGTGTTGTTACCATGGAAACGCCATCATCTTAAACAATATTGATTCAAATCCCACAGAAATGTTGAATTAATGTGAGATTTAGTTGAAAAAGTCCAATTTTCTTTTTTTACAGTGTTCTCTGGGTTTAACCCTAGGCAAATAACAAAAAATATTGTCAAAAATATTTTTTTACAGTATCACTACCACAGAAACACCATCATCTGCTACAGAGATGCTGAATTAATGAGACTTAGTTGAAAAAGTCTTTTTTATATTTTTTTAGTGTTCTCTGGGATTCAATGGTGAAAAATAACAACTCCTACCAAAAATATTTTTTTTCTAGTGTACTTACCATAGAAACACTGTCATCTCCTACAACATTCATTCAGTATTACAAATCCACAAAGACGGTGAATTAATATGAGATTTAGTTAAAAAATGTCAAATTTTCTTCTTTTTTTTTTTTTACAGTGTTTTCTGGGCTTCACCAGTGACAATTAACTGGAACTGCTTCCAAAAATAAACGTAATTTCTCAGACAGTCAATTATGCAGCTCAGATGCTCTTATATTATTCATAGCCTTCCATACAGCCAGTAATTAACATGTGAAACATATCATTTGTCACTTAAACAACAACCCTCGGTGACATGTCGGGTTAATCGTCGTCTGTATTCCCAGTCCCCGGAGACTCAAAAAAGCGTTACCACGTAAAAAATCATCCAAATCCAATTTTTAATGCACAATAGGCTTATTTGATTTTCCCTGTCGCAAAGGCATAAAAAAAGTGCATTAATTCCAGTGTAATTGTTCTTGGTCACAGGGTTAATGAAGGAACTCAGACCTCCAGCTGAGGGACCACATGTACGATTTTTCACACATTCACCACGTGGAAATGCGAAAAAAGATCCAGTTAATGCGATTATGTTTGGTGTCGGACCTGGAGGGTTTGAACAGGCCGAAGCCCAGACGCCGAAAAGAAAGAAAAGAGGGAGAGACTGTTCTGAAGACGACACCGAAACGATCTGCAAATGCACAATAAAGTAAAAAAAAAAGATCAAATATGAAGAGGGAAAAATTATAACAATGTGTAATGTATGACTATTTCACAATTTTGACTTTTTATCTCATAATTCCGATATATCGTACAGATTTCGCATTATTATACCAAATAAAACCCCATTCATTCTTAATGGAACTGACAAACAAAATCCTCTTTTTCCAACACTCCTGCTTCTTCATACTTTGTGGCACAGACTTCATTTAAACTTTCAAACGCAGTCATTTTTGTGGTGTCTTTAGGATGTGATTGTCATGAGGGTGTGATTTACGGTTGTGGATAGAGAACTCAGTAAATCCACCCTGAAAAGACCAAAATCTGACTTTTTATCAGTGGGTGATGTCATCGCTAGAGCACGAGAGAAGAAAAAATTAAGCTGAAAAATGTCTCAATAACTCGTCCTCACGGCAAAACCATAAATAGTAGACAAACAATCTTTTCCACAAATGTTGCCATGGTTGTGAGAATTCAAACAAACCAGGGTTTGAAGATCTAGCTCTTTTTAAAGTGAAATGACAGGAACCTGTTTGGGATGATGTCAGGGATTTCTGTCAATAGACTTCTATTGGAAAAATCATTTCTGTCTCATGTTGAGTTCAGTGTTTTTGAAATTGTTCTAACTCACTTATTTTTCACAGTACACACATAAAAAGTACATGTACTTGTTCCTCACACCCTCCTTTCACTCATCATCAATTTGTTTTCACCAATTATTTACACTTTTACCAAAAATGGCAGTAGTTCGGCAGTATGTTCACACCTATTTTTTCCATGTAACAGAGTGTGGAGCTGTCTATGAGTCTGCCCTTTGAAGTTCCCGCCACTGCTCATCACCATGGCAACAGTGCTCCTGGCACTATGAAACACCTGCAGACAATTAAGACTGTGGGGGGAGCTTTAACATGATTGACAGACACTGTGGGCGGGGCTTTAACATGACTGACAGACTAACAGATCTGCTTCATTTTGGTGAGTTCAGTGGTTTTAAAACTGCTGTATCTCACTTATTTTTCACAGTACAGGAAAAATAAATATATCTACTTCTTCCTCAGACCCTCCTGTCACTAATGATTAACTTTGTTTTCACCAATTATTTACAGTTTTACCAAAAATCACAGGAGTTCAGAGGCATGGTTGAACATTCAGACAGACTTTGCTCCAGTCAGCTCTGTGTGTCTGTGTGTGGAACTACAGGCTGGTTTCCATGGCAACGGGGAAAGTCCCTTCAACAATGACTTAGAGTTTTACCAAAAATCACAGTAGTTCAGAGAGAGGAGCTTTAATAGAAGTGACTCAGTCCACAAACAGCAGATATTTCTTCCTTTCACCAGACATGACTAGAGCGACAAACACACAGATACATTTCCTTCAACTGATGGATGGAAGTCTGGTTATTATTATTTAATTAAAAAAAATAAATTCATTAGTTTTTTATTTTATTGCATTTTTTGTAATTAATTTTATATTTGTTAAATTTTTTGGGTGTTTGAATGTTGTAAAAAAAGCTGAAGTTGTGTCTTTTCTCCTTGAACATCAAACCCACAAGGTCATTATTGAACAGACGCTGAAACAAAAGGAAGCTTCAAACACACGCTGGAACCTTTGTGCTGTCGTTCCACAGATTATTTTTTTATTTTATTTTCCTGTGATAATGATGATGATGATGATGATGATGATGTTGTTTATGAGGGAGCAACTAGAGCTGTGGGGTTTTTCTAAAAAAACACGTTCCCCTCATTTGAATCCACAGACGATTTCACATTAAAGGCATATTTTCAACCCGTCAGAAAAAGGATCCAAACGCTGAAGGAAGGTTCTGTCATTAAATGTCAACGTTCTGTCGTTAAAACAAGAGAAAACAGCTGATGCGCTTCAGCTCAGTACACGTCCCCACTGGGAAAACACTGAAATGTATCTAAACAGGCAGAAAAATGAACTAAAAGAAGCAACCCCCCACCCCCCAAATAACAGGAAAAAACCCCCCAGAGATAATTGACCCAATGCAAGAAAAAAAAAAGATAAACAGTTAACTAGTTAAGAAAATTAATCATATTTCAACCAGAAAATGAACAAAAACACCTTCGCCATCCCTCACGACTTCCTTCCCGTAAAACCGACGGCAGCTGTAGTAAACCGTGGGCGGGATTTGATATTCTGCATTTGTATAATTATATAGGTGAGTGACTTATTTGAAATGTTGTGTTGAATGGGTGTAGAACTCTGAGACTGAGTCAAATTTCAGCCAAATTCGACGTTTGTATGTCTGAACTCCAGCCATTTTAATTAAAGTACATTTCTAGGGGGCGTTATAGTACAAAATAAGAATGTCATTACGTAAATGGATGTAGACCTGGGAGAGGGACCATTAATTGTGACCTTTGACCTTTAGTCGAATGGATCATTGCATCTAATGTACATTAGCTATATGTATATGACCATGTCATTTAAAAGTGATATCTACAGTATTTATTTAGTTATAGCATGATATGTCTCTCTCTCTCTCTCTCTCTCTCTCACACACACATTCTCAGTTTCAGAACACTGCAACTCTATTAAATTCTATTTAATTTCAATGAAATAAACAAAATTAACAAAAATCTACAAAATAATTGACAAGATTAACAATAACGGACAAAATAATCAACAAATTAACACACACACACACACACACACACACACACTATCATATGAACCTCTGTGTGTTAATGTGATGCCACTCGTTTATTTCTTTCCAGGCCTGTGAGTGAATACTTTTGATCGTATAGTGTATGTTGATATTTCCTTAAAAAATGTGTCAGAACTTTTTTTAAACAGCCCATTTTCAGACCCAGTCCTTCGTAAAGCACATGACGTGTGCTGGCGTTGGGCTGTAACGATGTTTAAACATGTTAAAGTGTTAACGTCTGGGGTTTGAAGGGAAGCTTTGGTTTGTTTTAAGGGAAAACGGCGTTGACAGCCCGGCGCTCCCTCTTCAAATAAACCACGTCCCTCGCTCCCACGTTGCTGTCTCTAATATCGTTTGGTGCCGACGGATCCAGAAAGGGTGGAAAAACTCAGCTCGCTATTGACACCAGCCTTTTTGCATTAGCTCCGAGCGCTAACATCCAACTGTTGGAACGCCGCAGCTTTGAAATTAAAAGCTTTCTGATGGATTTTCCTCGGTCGGTTGTGAAAGTCAAGCGCATCTTTATACGGATCCCTGGGGAATCCCGCCCACCGCTTCCAACTCGCTCTTCTTTAAGCCGTCTCGCTGTCGAGCCAGGCTTCGCAGTCGCATTTGACACACGCACACACACACACACACGTACACACACACACACAAACGTACAACTGATCTGGAGCTCCCAGAATGCACGGCAGTGCTTTGGAGTGGACCGACGGCGTGTGGAGACTCAGGACAGTGAAGGGCTGTCAGTGTGGTGGGTGGGGTGGGGTGGGTCTGTTCGTGGGTGGTGGTTGGAGGGGGGGCACCTCTGGGGTCACCCCTGCTGTGGTGGTGAATAACTCAACAGCTCTAGACTCTACTGCATTTACTGAAGAAATTAAGAGTTTAAAATACACCCCAGATTAAAAAATGGATGACATGTTTGAGAAAATGAACAAAAGAATCGACTAAATTAGCAAAAAAAACTGCAATAATCAACCAAACAAAAAGGATTGTCAAACTGAATAAAATAATAAACAAAGTTAGAAAAATATGTAATAATTGACAAAATAAGAACAATTAGACTCAAGTTTAAAATATACCTAAGTTTAAAAAAAATATTGTAGTGTGTGTGTTTGTGTGTGGATATCCAGTATATATATATATATATATATATATATATATATATATATATATATATATATATATATATATATATATATATATTTTTTTTTTTTTTTTTTTTTTTTTTTATTTATTTTTTTGCACTGTGTCCAGTCATATGGAGGACTAAAAGTAAAATACATCATTCAATAATTAATTAACTGTGTCAATAATTTATTAAAATTCCAATTCAAGTGCAAAAATATGTTAATTAGAAAACATTTTTGGGGCTTAAGTTTAATGCAACAGTGATGACCATGATTTTTTGTATAAATACATGATCTGGCAGCAATAATTCACCCATTAACTTGTCAGTTTTTGTTAATTATGTTGTTAACTTTGAAGATTATTTTGTTCATTTTGTCTTTTTATTTTTGTTTATTTTGTCATTTATTTTCTTAATTTTTGTTTGTCTTTTCAATTTTTCTTAATTTTATTTATTATTTAGTTTACTTACCCATATATAAATATTTTAATATATGTTAATATAACATTGTAGTTTTCTGAGCCCATACAAGTATGAACAGACCTGGACCTAATTTATTGATCATTTGATTAATGGTTGTTTTTCATTTTCATTTGACACATCTTTCTATGATACATTTTTGTAATTTAAGATTATTTACGGTCCTCTTATTTTTTTACCGTAGGTATTTTGTTCATTTTGTTGATTATCTTGTTGACTATTTTGTTAATTTTGTTGATAATTTTTCTTTTTCTTCATTTTTGTTCATTTTGTCCATCATTCTGTTAATTTGTGTCCATCTGTGGAACAGGAACTAAAATGATTGTGTAGTTTTTACACTTTTTTTGTTAGCTTTATCTCATTGGCTGCTTTGGAGCACTTTTGGGACCTCATTTTGCCCCCCTGGCCTTATGTTTGGCACCGGTGAGTGAAATGGTTACAGCTGCTGTAGTGGGAGTCAGCAGCTGAACTCAGCTCATTTTTATTCTGCGTTGTGTTCGTTTCTGTAAACAACGCTGGGTTCTGCGTGGCTGGAGCCGCGGCGCCGCTTGACCGGTGGCGTCAGGCGGCGTGGGGGCGGCGGTCCAGTGGTTTTCAGGGTCATACTGGAGTGGTCTTCCAGGGTCTTTCCAGGAGTTCCCAATTAGAGGAAAGTCAGCCACAGGGAAGCGTTGGAGTGAACGGAAGGAAACAGTGTTTGAACTAAAGGGAATTTAACAGGAAGACAAAGTGAACTGAAGCAGAATATACGATTATTTATTACCTTTAATCTGATTATATTGTGTCTTAACATTGTATTATTAATTTATTCTTTGTATTATTACTTTATTCTTTGTATAATTACGTTATTCTTTGTATTATTACTTTATTCTTTGTATTATTACTTTATTCTTTGTAAGTCACATCTTAGAGTGGTTTGTTGATTGTGCTTAACCCAGGACATGTTTAAAACTGTCCACAAGAGAGGGTGTGGTCATCACACCTAGATGACCTCATGTGTCTCCTTTCATTGGCCAGTTGTGTCAGTATTAGTACCTGTGTCTGTCCAGTTGTATCAGTATTAGTACCTGTGTCTGTCCAGTTGTATCAGTATTAGTACCTGTGTCTGTCCAGTTGTATCAGTATTAGTACCTGTATCTGTCCAGTTGTATCAGTATTAGTACCTGTATCTGTCCAGTTGTGTCAGTATTAGTACCTGTATCTGTCCAGTTGTGTCAGTATTAGTACCTGTGTCTGTCCAGTTGTATCAGTATTAGTACCTGTGTCTGTCCAGTTGTGTCAGTATTAGTACCTGTATCTGTCCAGTTGTGTCAGTATTAGTACCTGTATCTGTCCAGTTGTATCAGTATTAGTACCTGTATCTGGCAGAGGTCTGTCCACACACATGCTGCTCTGTCTTGAACAGAACTCATTACAATTATTTTTCTAAATATTATTCTGATTCCAGCTTCGTTCTTAATTAAACTGAAATAATTCCACAACACAGTGAATATTGGACTATTATTTAAGGTTTTTACACTACACTGTAAAAATATACATCTGCTGTGAAGTGGATTAGTGTCATTGCTGGAGTTTAAAATCACTGACAAAGAAAAACTGGTTTATACACGATCTGGAACTAGGCAGCACGGTTAACACTGTGGTTAACACTGGTGGTGCAGTGGTTAACACTGGTGGTGCAGTGGTTAACACTGGTGGTGCAGTAGTTAACACTGGTGGTGTAGTGGTTAACACTGGTGGTGCAGTGGTTAACACTGGTGGTGCAGTAGTTAACACTGGCGGTGTAGTGGTTAACACTGGCGGTGCAGTAGTTAACACTGGTGGTGCAGTGGTTAACACTGGTGGTGCAGTGGTTAACACTGGTGGTGCAGTAGTTAACACTGGTGGTGCAGTGGTTAACACTGGTGGTGTAGTGGTTAACACTGGTGGTGTAGTGGTTAACACTGGTGGTGCAGTAGTTAACACTGGTGGTGCAGTGGTTAACACTGGTGGTGCAGTGGTTAACACTGGTGGTGTAGTGGTTAACACTGGTGGTGCAGTGGTTAACACTGGTGGTGCAGTGGTTAACACTGGTGGTTAACACTGGTGGTACAGTAGTTAACACTGGTGGTGCAGTAGTTAACACTGGTGGTGCAGTGGTTAACACTGGTGGTTAACACTGGTGGTACAGTAGTTAACACTGGTGGTGCAGTGGTTAACATCGGTCTCACAGACAGAAGGTTGTTGGTTCCATTCCCACATCAGACATTTCTGTGTGGAGTTTACATGTTCTCCTCGTGTCTGCGTGGGTTTTTCCAGGTACTCTGGCTCCTCCCACCATCCAAACACATGCACTGATAGGTTAACTGGTTAACTGGTTAATCTATGTATTTATCTATATATTTGTCTATATACATTCAGCCCTCATAATAATATAATAATATTTTTCTATAGTGTTTTTAAGGCACCCAAAGCACTTTACATTAGTAATCCATTATTAATTCACTCTCACATGCTCCCTCTGGTGGTGGTAAACTACATATGTATCCACAGTTGTCCTGGGACAGACTGACAGATGTGTGGCAGACATTTCCCTCAGACCATCACCAAACATTCATACTCATTCATACACCAGTGAGTGACACTGGAGGGTGAAGGGTCTTTGCCTGACTAGGGCAGAGCAGGAATCGAACCACCAAACTTTAAGTTAATTGATGACCCTCTCTACCAACTGAGCCATGGCCGCCCCATTTTGACAATGACCTTTTAGATTTTGATGCATTTTGTTGATTATTGAATTAATTTTTGTGTGTGAAACTGATCAGATGTGAACAAAACCAGTTTAACTGCTTCCACTGGCAGATGTTTTTAGCTTTATCTGTTTAATTTTCAGGAACTTTACACAAAAACTTGAACATGAACTTCTCAGTAAAGTTTCAAGGTGGTCTACAATAGTTTACAATTCAATTTTAGTGTTGTCTAGGTCAAAGGTCAAGGTCACCAAAATGTGTTTTCACAATAATGACAGAAAAAAAGCTGACATATATCAGCTGTTTCCAGCAGATCCAGGTGACACCTGCAGCGTTCACACCTGTGGTCTGGAATAGTGGATCATATGTCTGAGCTTCAGAACCAAAACATCAGCTCAGGTTTCTGTTTCTGTTTCCTGTTCCTTCATCTGTGCAACTAAACAGAAAAAAGGATCAATTCAGCAGCAGACGGAGTGGTTTCCTTCTGCAGCCTCGACCATCTTATATACGGTATATATACGGGGGGGGGGGGTAAAGCCAAATCAGACAATATCTTGTGCTTCATATTTAACATTAGATCTAACATGTGACATTTGGTCGTTGTGCGACGTCACATAACGTCAGAGTGACGTCATACGTGGTCGAATATTCAAATGGACATATGTGAAAAACAGGAGCCAGGATTTCTGGGAATGTTTTTAAACGCTCTAAGGGATTGTTAATGATCCATAAAATAAATGGTTAGTGAACACAGAACACTAGTTTATAAATAAGTTCTGAACATCCAGATCCAAACCTTGGCAGGTTTAAAGTGTTAGCGTTAGCGTTAGCACAGACTGGTGCTGCTTCACTGAGGTCTGAACTCTACCACTGATCTAGTTTTGTTTAGGGTTTTGTTATTTAATAATTATTTCTTCACTTTCGTTGTTTGTGTCTTCCTTTGTTCATGTTACTTACTGTTTTGTTGGTTTATTATTCATGTGTTTTGTTTTTTTATTGATCACTTTTCTTCCTTTGTGTTTCTTATTTTTTATTTAAACAGTTGAACTGTTAAAGTGTCAGGAGTTAAAGGGTTAATCATCAGTCCATCACCTGGCTTCACTAGCAGGAGGAAATAAGGGACGAGCTGCCTCCTCCATCTCCTCCTCCTCCTCCTCGTCCTCGTCCTCCTCCTCCTCGTCCTCGTCCTCCTCCTCCTCGTCCTCGTCCTCCTCCTCCTCGTCCTCGTCCTCGTCCTCCTCCTCCTCCTCCTCCTCCTCCTCCATCTCCTCCTCCTCCTCCTCCTCCTCCTCCTCCTCCTCCTCCTCCTCCTCCTCCTCCTCCTCCTCCTCCTCCTCCTCCTCCTCCTCCTCCTCCATCTCCTCCTCCTCCTCCTCCATCTCCTCCTCCATCTCCTCCATCTCCTCCTCCATCTCCTCCTCCATCTCCTCCTCCTCCTCCTCCTCCTCCTCCTCCTCCTCCTCCTCCTCCTCCTCCTCCTCCTCCTCCTCCTCCTCCTCCTCCCACTCCCAGTCCCCCCCCTCCTCCTCATCATTCCACCAACTTGTCAATATCTTATAATGTATAAATTTGAACCAATTCAGAGTTGAGTTTTTCTGTGAATATGATATAAACTAAACCAACCTCTCTCTCTCCCTCTCCCTCTTTCTCTCTCTCTCTCTCTCTCTCTCTCTCCCCTCAGTTTCTTTCTCCCTTTACCCCCCCCCCCCTCTCTCCATCACATTCATTAGTTTGTAGTTTTCACTCGTTTCCAGACTTCAACAGAATCCTTTTCTTCATCGAACGCAGACACATTAAATTAATTAAAACGCAGACGAAGGAGTCGTTCATTAAAATCGTACGTCGTCATTACAGATGAAGACTTCAGCACCGCGGCCGCACATTATTGGACCTGTGGGCTCCTCTGGACGAGCGCACGCTTTCAGCTCCACGTCCACGTCAATTCATGTCAGTCAAACTACTTCCTGTATGACAGCTGCTATCTCCATGGCAACGCAGACCACCAGAAATTCACAGCAGTTTGGGGATTTAGCAGCAGAAATGAAAGTCAGGCTGTAGTCTGTCCTTAAGTCTGTACAATGATGTCTGCAATAGTCTGTAATAGTCTGTAATAGTCGCCATACTTTATGGCACAGACTTCATTTAAACTTTCAAACGCAGTCATTTTTGTCGTACAGATTTCGCATTATTATACCAAATAAAACCCCATTCATTCTTAATGGAACTGACAAACAAAATCCTCTTTTTCCAACACTCCTGCTTCTTCATACTTTGTGGCACAGACTTCATTTAAACTTTCAAACACAGTCATTTTTGTGGTGTCTTTAGGATGTGATTGTCATGAGGGTGTGATTTACGGTTGTCGATAGAGAACTCAGTAAATCCACCCTGAAAAGACCAAAATCTGACTTTTTATCAGTGGGTGATGTCATCGCTAGAGCACGAGAGAAGAAAAAATTAAGCTGAAAAATGTCTCAATAACTCGTCCTCACGGCAAAACCATAAATAGTAGACAAACAATCTTTTCCACAAATGTTGCCATGGTTGTGAGAATTCAAACAAACCAGGGTTTGAAGATCTAGCTCTTTTTAAAGTGAAATGACAGGAACCTGTTTGGGATGATGTCAGGGATTTCTGTCAATAGACTTCTATTGGAAAAATCATTTCTGTCTCATGTTGAGTTCAGTGTTTTTGAAATTGTTCTAACTCACTTATTTTTCACAGTACACACATAAAAAGTACATGTACTTGTTCCTCACACCCTCCTGTCACTCATGCTTTCACCAATTATTCATGGTTTTCCCACAAATCGTAGGAGTTCAGCAGTATGTTCACACTACCCTGCCACTTCACTAGATGTGTAAACAAAAACAAAAAAACAACTCCCCAAAATTATATATATATATATATATATATATATATATATATATATAATGGTGTTTTATTATCACATATATGGTGGTTTATGCACATTTATACAATGGAAGAATAAGTGTTACATGTAATGATGTTTATCCAAATAAACAAAAAAAATAAATAACAGTGACGGTACACCTGTATGCACTGACATTTAAAAACATATAATTATAAATATATGGTGTTGGATGTTCAGCAGCAGGTTGATGTCAGTGGACCAGTTCTTATGTTCATATGGATCCATTTCTTTGTTGTTTGTATTTTTTCCTCGTACCGTGTCATACTGTGTCTTTGTGGTTGGATTCAGTTTGAGGCCGTACGGTTCTTTAACCTGGTCTATGTTCATTTATATGATTATTTAGGAAGTGTTTCGACGGGCGCCATATTGGATTCTGTTACTTCCGTCCCGATTCCGTATATGATCTAGTGCCGACCCTGCAGACTATTAAGACTGTGGGAGGAGCTTTAACATGATTGACAAACACTGTGGGCGGGGCTTTAACATGATTGACAGACTAACAGATCTGCTTCATTTTGGTGAGTTCAGTGGTTTTAAAACTGCTGTATCTCACTTATTTTTCACAGTACAGGAAAAATAAATATATCTACTTGTTCCTCAGACCCTCCTGTCACTAATGATCAACTTTGTTTTCACCAATTATTTACAGTTTTACCAAAAATCACAGTAGTTCAGAGGCATGGTTTAACATTCAGACAGACTTTACTCCAGTCAGCTCTGTGTGTCTGCGTGTGGAACTACAGGCTGGTTTCCATGGCAACTGGAAAAGTCCCTTACTCACAGAAAATGGGAGGAGCTTTAATAGAAGTGAAACAGCTGACAAACAGGTTCCACATATGAAGTGAACAGCAGATATTTCTTCCTGTTCTGTTCTTTCATCCTCATTTGGTTCAGTTTGATCTGAACCAGATCTGGACTCACTTGTTCTGGTTCTGTTTGAAGGAAAACATTCCAACGTGTTTCAGACTCAGATCAGATGTTTGTGTTCGACGCGAACAGGGATGTTTGTTTTTCTTTTTTTCTTTTACAGAAAATCTAACTAATGAGACTCATGAAAAAAACATCAACCTGTTCAGACCTTGAGTCAAGAAAACATGAATCTAACATGTTAACCCTTGAAGACCTAGACCAGTTCACATCTGGACCCAGACTAGCTCACTTGTGAACCGAGACCAGTTCACATCTGGACCCAGACCAGTTCACATGTGAACCTAGACCAGTTCACATCTGGACCCAGACCAGTTCACATCTGGACCCAGACCAGTTCACATGTGAACCTAGACCAGTTCACATCTGGACCCAGACCAGTTCACATCTGGACCCAGACCAGTTCACATGTGAACCTAGACCAGTTCACATCTGGACCCAGACCAGTTCACTTGTGAACCTAGACCAGTTCACATCTGGACCAGTTCACATCTGAACCTAGACCAGTTCACATCATTTGTCTGACATTTACGTCATTGACATTCCTCAGGACACCTGGAGTCCACGAGGGTCATGGGTCCATCTGTGGTGGAGAAAGCTAGTCTGTCATACGTTGTGGGGACCCATCCTGTGGTCTTTCATACGTTGTGGGGACCCAGTCTCTGGTCTGTCATACGTTGTGGGGACCCAGTGTCTGGTCTGTCATACGTTGTGGGGACCTGGTTTGTTGTGTTAGTTTAGTCTTTTTGTGAATTTTAGTGGATTTTAATAAATATTGTAAATGTTTTTCTCTGTATTCTTTGAATCTCAGTTTATTTTGTGGGAAATTTGAGGACAAGTTGTTTTTTTCAAATCAAATTGAGTATAAATGTAGGTTATGTCGTGTTTACACTGTTATTATTTGACTGTAGATAAACGTGGAGTGTTCTGTATGTGGAACTGGGAACTTGTGGAAAACTTTCCACAGCCTTATCTAAGGATTTAAAATATATATATATATATATATACATATATATATATTTAATTTTCTTATTCATTCATTTATTTTACCCTTATTTTGTATTCATTAAAATAAAATAAGGGGGGGGGCACATTTATTTGACACCTCTGTATTAGACAATATGTTATTAATGACATACATGTGAAGCATCATTTAAATCAGGTCTGAAAACATTACTGTTCACTGGAGCTTTTAAACATTTTTGTCTTTTATTTTAATTGTCTTTTAATCATTTTAATTTTCTTATATAATTTATGTAAAGCACCTTGAATTGTTCTGTACACGAATAAGTTTAAACAGAAAATATAAATATAGTGTATGAGCTTTTATGGTTCTGAAGCCACTTTTTAATCATATTTACGTATATATATATATATATATATATATATATATATATATATATATATATATATATATATATATATATATATATATATATATATATATACTTTTGAATATGTTTTGGATATTTTATTTATTATTTTCTTCATTATTATTTATCTAATTTTTTCTGTAAAATATGAATATAGTGTGTAGTTTTAAATATGAGCTTTTACAGTGGACGTAGAAAATGCAGGATTTTAATTTCCCATGATTTTAACAGATTGACTGTGGTTTGTTTTTTTGTGTAATACGTGAATAAATCTGCTGTGAGTCACAGTTTAATCACATCTGCATAAACTTTACTTTATTAAACCGAACCCTGGCATCAGCGTTTCAAATTAAAACTAATTAAAACGCTTTAATAATGTTGTTGTTGTTGTTGAAACAGCAGATATTGTTTATGAAGTCGGCTGTGAAATATGAAAAACCAGGATTTAACCATTAAACGACCAAACAACCACCGAAGGAACTGTTTAAGATGCAGATTTTCAGGCTATTTTATTCATATCTATATATATATATATATATATATATATATATATATATATATATATATATATATATACACATGTATAATTTTTTTTTACTTACTTATAAAACAATAAGTATATCAATGTTTTTTATGTATGTTTGTTGAATTTCTTGATTATTGTTCATTTTTAAACGTAAGATAACAAGTCAAAATTGAGGTAAAAATGTAAAATTCCCAGGCACTAGGCACAATTAGAATGAATCCACATATAAGGCAAACTGGCAAACATAAAATTCTTTTAAGTGCACCTTATAGTCTGGAAAATATGGTAGTCATGAATAGACAGGAATGAGAGTAAGTGAACTTTGGTTAATAAATCAGTAAATTATATATAAAAAAAATAATGTATATTTTAATTGAAACTGGTGGCAGAATAAGATATTCACTGGGGTAAATGGCCCTTGGTGCCACCCCGTAGAACAGCCTCTGGTATCGGCAGATTTTATCAATACTCAAAGTGGAACCTGTGGAGGTTCCTGATGGGGACCCTTGACAGTCAATGGAAGCAGGAAGTGAGGATGGGTGACGGTAACCATGGGAGACGGCGTCTGGCCTGTAATGGCACTGTGGGCCTGAGGCCAGATTAAAGGGAGTATGTGTGTGTGTGTGGGGGGGGGGGGGTCCACTAAAGCACCAGACCACAACCTCATCAGTGGGAATCCTCTTCTCACATCGCACTTGAAATGCGATCCACGTCGTTATGAAAGACGGAAATACATGTTTTTAAGCGGAGGGAGAATCAATAACACTGACTGTAGCTGAAGAAGAAGAAATGTGAGTGTGTTTGGAAAAAAGGAATAAAAATGAGTCTGACTTAATAATCCTGACTAAGCCTGGATGAAGAAGAGGAGCAGTGAAGACAGTGAACGCATCACAGCACACACACACACACACACACACACACACACACACACACACACGCTGACATGGGCACAGACAGACATGCATTATGCAGCAGGAGCAGGAGAAAGAACAGGCACACATATACATATACATATATATGTATATATATATATATATATATATATATATATATATATATTTACAATGTTCTGATTGTCTTTGAAAACTATCTCAGTGTTGAAATTGCATCGAACGTCCTCAGTACCGCTCTGTCCGTCCGGCCGTTCCACTTTAACATTTACCATAAATCAAATTGTTGTGATCAGAGGGACAATGTGTTTATTTTGTTGAGTACATATTTAAACATGAACCCTCCTAGGTCCATATAAAGAAATGTGTCAATTTGCTCAAACAGGTTTTAACCAGTTCTTTGGTGTGATCCAGGTTTTGGCACCCAACTGAAGTTAGGACATGACCTTCCTGTAACTAGAAATGGAAACCACATGTAACTAAGGTACTAATGTGATCAGTACCAGTCAGTTAGGGTTAGTCTGTCTGTCTTTTTCAAATATGATTGATTTTGTTAAATGTTCATATCTCTTCTCTCTCTCTATCAGTTGCCTGTTGTAGTTTCCGGTTCTAAAGGACATAACTCTTGACGTTTGCGGCTCATTGTGAACAGAACTTACCTGTTATGAGATCATTAGCATCGCTAATTAGCCGCGGCTGAACCTGATCTCCACACTCTCCTTCGCCTCCTTCTCAGCTGACGTTAACATCTGACAGCTGTATGTGTGGATTTCCTTTAATTAAAACACTGAAAGTCTTAATTGGACATTATATGTTTATCCCCCCCCCCCCATTTTCCCTTTTCTTAAACACTTTCATCCTCCAACATCTTTCCAGGAAATAATAATAATTGTTGTTCGTCCTCTAGCTCAGAGCTTAAGCAGCAAAAAAGTCTGGTTTACATTTACTTCTCATTATAAACTATTTACACTGAGGCTTTTCTGAAATGATGACTTCATTTTTGTTAGTTTTGATGAAGGTTTTGTTGATTATCTTGTAGATTTTCATCTATTTTCTTTATTATTGTTGTTTAAGCATAAAAAAACATTAAAATCCAAAATGCTGCTTCGTCAACTTTCCGTAGAAGTTATTTTTTTCACATAAAGGCACATAAAGGCTTCCACTCACCTTTGACCTTTTCGGCCTGTGTTTCATTAAAAGTAAAGTAGTTTGAGTGGGATTCATTAAAACGACACTGTGAACCACTGTGTTTATTAACTTTCACTGTCAATCGTTCTCATCTCGATGCAAAAAACAAACAAACCATAAAACAACCAACAGTGGATTAATGCTTGTGTCATTACTAAAGTATCCTGAATCTGTCCTTAACATTTAGAATTATATTGTGCACAGACAGACAGACAGACACACAGACAGATAGACAGATAAACAGACAGATAGGCAGATAAACAGACAGACACACAGACAGACAGACAGATAAACAGACAGACAGGCAGACAGATAAACAGACAGACAGGCAAATAAACAGACAGACAGACAGACACACAGACAGACAGACAGATAAACAGACAGACAGACAGATAAACAGACAGACAGGCAGATAAACAGACAGACAGATAAACAGACAGACAGGCAGATAAACAGACAGACAGACAGATAAACAGACAGACAGACAGACAGGCAGACAGATAAACAGACAGACAGGCAAATAAACAGACAGACAGACAGATAAACAGACAGACAGGCAGATAAACAGACAGACAGACAGATAAACAGACAGACAGACAGATAAACAGACAGGCAGATAAACAGACAGACAGGCAGACAGGCAGACAGATAAACAGACAGGCAGATAAACAGACAGGCAGATAAACAGACAGACAGATAAACAGACAGGCAGATAAACAGACAGACAGGCAGACAGATAAACAGACAGACAGATAAACAGACAGGCAGATAAACAGACAGACAGATAAACAGACAGGCAGATAAACAGACAGACAGATAAACAGACAGACAGATAAACAGACAGACAGATAAACAGACAGATCATAGTAACTTCATGAATCGTATTAAATCTTGTCCAATAACAAATCCATCATTATCAGTCGTTATGTTAAATCATCAATACATGTTGAAAATGACAAATCTCTCCTGTGAACTTGACGCAAAAATGCAATATGGCGTCAAACCAGAAGTGGTTTAAGTCGATTTGGCTGAAATTCTGTCCGTTTCATCTTTGTATTCGTCTCCTTCTACACGACACATTTCAGAACGATCTGTCAAGAAATGACGACGATAGAGTGAGAGCAAATGTGTACAGACAGACAGACAGACAGACAGATACAGATATATAGACAGACAGACAGATGAACAGACAGATATATAGACAGACAGACAGATGAACAGACAGATATATAGACAGACAGATAGATAGACAGACAGATATATAGACAGACAGACAGATGAACAGACAGACAGACAGATGAACAGACAGATATATAGACAGACAGATAGATAGACAGACCAGACAGACAGACAGATAGATAGACTAGACAGACAGATGAACAGACAGATATATAGACAGGACAGATAGATAGACAGATGAACAGATAGACAGACAGATGAACAGACAGACAGATGAACAGACAGACAGACAGATGAACAGACAGATATACAGACAGACAGACAGTATGAACAGATAGACAGATCAGATTGAACGGACAGATAGATAGACAGACAGACAGATGAACAGACAGACAGATAAACACACAGAAAGACAGATAGATAGGCAGATAGACAGACAGACAGATAGATAGGCAGACAGACAGATGAACAGACAGATAAACACACAGACAGGTAGATAGACAGACAGACAGATGAACAGACAGACAGATGAACAGACAGACAGATGAACTCTTGGAGGTAAAAATGCAGTTTCCTTTTTTTTCAGAAATTGTACTTTTTTACTTGTACTTCAGTAAAGCAGTTGAATCAGACTTCTACTTTTACCAGAGTACTTTTCCACACCAGTAGTACTTGTACTGTAGTACAGACTGTGTACTTTGACCTTTTCTGTCTGTTTCAGTGGATTCATTAAATGTTTATTAACTTTCACCGTCATCCTTCTTGTCTTCATGTAAAAAAATAAAATAAAATAAAAACGCACCCAGACGTTTTTTAAGTACATACCCCCACCCACCCCACTAACTCCACCCCCCCCTCTCTCTCTCTCTCCTTCCGCCGCCCAGGAACACCTCCAGAAAGCATTTCATAATGACAGAGCTTTATTGTTTTATTAGGATTACAACCATCCCAGAAAATTGTCCACCTTCACAAATATTGATTAAACTGCCCCAGTCTGAGGCCAGTAACACACCTGATGCGAATTTTTTTTATTTATTTTTTTTTTATTTTCTGTTGGAATCTGTTCTTTGATCCCCTCAGCTTTTCTAGTCACTCGTCGAAGGAGGCGTACGAAGCCCATTACGACGGAGCTTTAGGGAATTACATGAGCTCTGTGAAAACTAGACATAAAGGACGATTTTTTTTTCCACCTCAAAGCCGACGTAAACAAAGAATGTAATAATAGCGATACCTGCAAAAAATTTCAACCATTTATTTATATATAAAACATTGATAGAATGTCACAGTTACTACCACTAGAGGTATGAACGCTAAATTAAGTATCGATTAAACCTTTCATTTGTTTCTGTCCACGTTTCTTTCTACCTCGATAATAACTGCTACTCTCTTTCTCTATTCTCTCTCTTCAATCCTCTTCCTCCTCCTCTTCCTCTTCCTCCTCTTCCTCCTCCTCCTCCTATTCTTCCTCCTCCTCTTCCTCTTCCTCCTCTCTTCCTCCTCCTCCTCCTCTTCCTCCTCCTCCTCCTCTTCCTCCTCCTCCTCCTCTTCCTCCTCCTCCTCTTCCTCGTCCTCCTCTTCCTCCTCCTCTTCCTCCTCCTCTTCCTCCTCCTCTTCCTCCTCCTCCTCCTCCTCCTATTCTTCCTCCTCCTCTTCCTCCTCCTCTTCCTCCTCCTCCTCTTCCTCCTCCTCTTCCTCTTCCTCCTCTCTTCCTCCTCCTCCTCCTCCTCTTCCTCTTCCTCTTCCTCCTCTTCCTCCTCTTCCTCCTCCTCCCTCCTCCTCCTCCTCCTCCTCCTCCTCCTCCTCCTCCTCCTCCTCCTCCTCCTCCTCTTCCTCCTCCTCCTCTTCCTCCTCCTCCTCTTCCTCCTCCTCCTCCTCCTCTTCCTCCTCCTCTTCCTCCTCCTCTTCCTCCTCTTCCTCCTCTTCCTCCTCCTCCTCTTCCTCCTCCTCTTCCTCCTCCTCTTCCTCCTCTCTTCCTCCTCCTCTTCCTCCTCCTCTTCCTCCTCCTATTCTTCCTCCTCTCTTCCTCCTCCCTCTTCCTCCTCCTCTTCCTCCTCCTCCTCCTCCTCCTCCTCCTCCTCCTCTTCCTCCTCCTCCTCTTCCTCCTCCTCCTCTTCCTCCTCCTCCTCCTCCTCTTCCTCCTCCTCCTCTTCCTCCTCCTCCTCTTCCTCCTCCTCCTCATCCTCCTCTTCCTCCTCCTCCTCTTCCTCCTCTTCCTCCTCCTCCTCTTCCTCCTCCTCTCCTCTTCCTCCTCCTCCTCTTCCTCCTCCTCCTCTTCCTCCTCCTCTTCCTCCTCCTCGTCCTTTCCAGGTGGCCTCAGGTCAAGAATGTTAACGCTGCTCCTTTTTGAAATAATTAGCTTAATTGATTAGCAGCAATCGTGTGTTTATTCGATTTAAAAATTGTTTTTGTTGATTATATTGTTCATTTTTTCTGTTATTATTATTTTGTCCATTTTTGTTCATTTTGTCGATTTTGTTAATTTAGCTGGTTATATTTTTTTGTTTTAAATTTTGTTCATTATTTATTATTTTTTATTTTTGCCCATTTTGATAATTTTCTTGTTTTTATTGATTATTTTGTAAAATTGTAAAATCATTTGACAGCCTTAATCATCATACATCGTACCATGATCCCAGTTTTGTGGGTTTTTTTACAGTATCGGCAGATTTTACCGATACTCAATAAGTGGAACCTGTGGACAGTTCCTGTCCATGTTTCTTTCTACCTGGTTAACTGCCTGCCTGCTCTCTTTCTCCATTGTCTCTTTTTGACCCCCCCCTCCCCCCCCCCCACACACACACACACCTCCACCCCCTCCCGTCTTTTCCAGGTGGCCTTGGGTCAAGAAGACCACCCTTCCGGCCCCAAGGTTCCTTCGGATGACTCGTCCTCTTCCAAGACGGTGGGCCTCCTCGGTGGACAGACTCCGCTCTCGCCACTGAGTCGCTGGATGCTTCACAGTAAAAGTCGTGCTGCTAACGCTACCTCCCTGGAACTACCCTACCGCTCGCCGGTGCCCTTCGCCAAGCAGGAGTTTTCCAAACAGGAATTCTGGGAGATGTTGGGCAGTGACTTGCTCAAACCTGACACGTCCAGCTCCCGGGTCAAACGCCGGCCCATCGTCAAAACCGGTAAATTCAAGAAGATGTTCGGCTGGGGAGACTTCTACTCCAACATCAAGACGGTGCGGCTCAACCTGCTCATCACCGGCAAGATCGTGGACCACGGTAACGGCACCTTCAGCGTCTACTTCCGCCACAACTCCACGGGCCAGGGCAACATCTCGGTCAGCCTGGTGCCTCCCGTCAAGGCGGTGGAGTTCGACCTGGAGCGCCAGAGCGTGGTCTACCCCAAGGACTCCAAGATCTTCAACTGCCGCGTGGACTATGAGAAGGTGGATCGCAGCAAGCGCACCTCGCTGTGCAACTATGACCCGTCCAAGACCTGCTTCCAGGAGCAGATCCAGAGCCACGTGTCTTGGATTTGTTCCAAGCCTTTCAAAGTCATCTGTATCTACATTTCTTTCTACAGCACGGACTACCGCCTGGTCCAGAAGGTTTGCCCGGACTACAACTACCACAACGAGATGCCCTACCTACCTTCGGGCTAAGAAGACTCGTAAAGGGCGAGGAGAGGTGGTGCGGGAGGGAGGGAGGGAGAGGACAAAAACAAAGGACTGAAAGACGTGAGGAGGAAACTTCCCTCCGAGGAGACCAAAAACCCTCTGCGTAGCCTGGACTGTACGATGTATAAACATATATGCAAAACAGAAAATATCGTATGCAGATTAACGAGGCGTTCGGATCCTTAACGCCGGCGTTCATTAACTGGACTGGGAGTGAAAAATCAAACACACACACACTTTCTTACCTCAATCCAGTTTCTAAATGCGACTCTTCGTCTCTTCCATTAAAGCAGGGGTCTCAAACATGTGGCCGGGGTCCAAACGCAGTCCGCCAATGGTTCCAATGCGGTCCGTGGAATGAAAAGCATAATAACCTATCATTAAATGACTCCAAATATTCTTCTCAGTTTTTTTCTTTGTCTATAAATGATGACAACTTCCATTTTTTCCCCCATTGCTTTACTGCAAAAAATAAGATTCAATTATGAAAATATTTAAAATGTGAACAACCTGAAATGTCTAAAAAAAATTACACGAAATTTGAACCATTTTCTGCGTCTGTTACTAAGAGTTTAGTGTCTTTGTAAAACTGATCCACAATAAAACACATGGACTAATGATAAAGTGAGGCAGAATAATCATTCGTTCATTTGTTTTTCAAAATAAAACCAAAAATAAGACAACACAAAAACAAATAATTTCTTCATTATTTGTTTCCAAAACCACAATGAAAAACAGATAACAATGCGGTTTTTTTCAGTTTTCGTTTTTTTGTTTAAATGAATAATAGATAAAGGCCATTTTTTTTTATTTTGAAAAACAAATGAACGAATGATCCATGGATTTTCATGATTTAATGGTAAAGTTGACGTTATGCACTTGTTTTTTCAACATTTACAATAACGGCCATTTTTAATTTTCCGTTGTATCCAATGGTAACGACCACAGAAACATGTTCACTGGACTGAAGATCATCCTGGTCTGATACCCTGGTCATATGTTCAGGTCTTACGGTGACCCTCTTAATTCCCCCAAATAGGATGTAGATTTACATCTTTGTAACTGCGGGTCAAAGGTCATTTCCAGTTTACTCAACTATAATCTGTATCTTCAAACCCTATTGATGCTTTTTTATTTTAAATAAATACCCCCTCTTTTGTCTTTTGTGCCTCGTGCACTGGCATCGGTCGGGGCCCACTGACATTAAGAGTGTACAGGGCCAGAATTTGGTGCTACGGTCATGGTTGTCATTATTTATTGGTTATTATGTTAATATTTTTCATTTTACTGGTCCTACCCATTGCAGAAAATGAAAAAAAAAAGTTTGAGACCGCTGCATTAAAAGTCATTTGTGAACATGTGAATGTCCGTTTAACCGCCCTTTACCACGGAATGCTTTGGTCCAGTCACAAAGCCTTATGTCGCAGTAAAAAAAAAAGCACACGTTTAACTCTGAAGAGTTTTATATAATAGACTCAGTCTTTACAAAACAGAACAAAAACAGTCGGGGTATAAAAGTATAAATCGTTGTCGGACAGAAAAACTGACTTTTTTTTCTGGTTATGAACCGAAAAATTAAAATGACCAAAATAACCGAATGGCATTGTTTTTTTTTTTCATTTGGGTTGAAGGAAATCAAAAACAAACAAATTTCAAAATAAAGGTTGACATTGGTTTATGTACATTTTATTTTGTTGTGTTATATATATATATATATATATATATATATATATATATATATATATATATATATATATATATATATATATATATATATATATATATATATATATAATATAATAGTGGCACAAAATGGGAGCTAGATTAGGCATCGTCTGGATACTTGTTTGGTACTTTTTTTAAAAAAAAATTTTTTTTGGTTAAATTTCTTGTTCAAATGTGATTAATTTAGTAAATTTTTCATATTTTTAAGCTTTATATTTATAACATTACAAACAGCAAAGTGAGTTAATTTTATTTTATTTTATTTTTTTGCATTGGTTCAATTATCTGAAACCACAAAATGAAAACTACATAAAGAAATTCCTGCCTTTTATTTTGAAATTTTTGGTTTCCTTCACCCCTACCCCAAAAGAAAGAAACAAAAAAACAAAAACTCTATCCTCTTCTTTGTGTTTTTTTGATTGTAAAAAAAAAAAAAACTCAACAAAAGAAAAACCCTAAAGTCTTAAATCCTTCCTCGACAACGATTTCTACCTAAAAATATAAGGCGGGTGTCGGAAATGTTGACACAAAAAAACCCAAAAACCTGAATGTAAAACGATAAAAACAAACCAGTACTGTTATTAAACCAGGGGTGTCAGGGGCCACATTAAACCAAATTTGATTTGAATTAGACCAAACCACTTAAATAATAACATAATATATAAATAATGTTGACTCCAAATTTTTTTCCGTTTTAGAGCCAAAAAAACTAAATAAGATTATGTAATGAAAATGTTGACATCTATCAACTATCCTTTAAAACAATGTGAATAACATGAATAAACCAACACTTCTTCAGAAAAATAAATTAAATTTTAACAAGATTCTGTCTTAGTTTATCATTTACACGTCAATTACAATGTACAGATTATTTATTAGTGGATCAACAAATACATAAAACATTTAATAACAGGCAGAACATCGTTAAAACCCACACTCAGACATTTCAAAATATTCAGATTTTTTCAGGCTATTCATGTTTTTTTTTCAATAATAGTCTATTTATTGTAAATACAGTAAAATTACAGGAAATTTTTTTAATTAACAAAGAGCAAAATGTGGAGTTGTGAGTATTCATACTGATCTGACCCATTTTGATCTGTATGTGGAACCTGAAATTAAATGATCAGTACATTCACTGTCATTTTCCTATTTCACAAAGTTATCCCAGGGGCCGGACTGGACCAAATCCAGCCCCCGGGCCACATGTTTGACACCCCCGGGTTAAACTAAACAATCCATTCAGAATGCGTCAGCGCTGACGCATCAGGAGTTAAAGGGTTAAAGAAAACACCGTCTTAATTACTTTCCTCACGTCCTTCCAAATGCTCACATGTACGAAGCATCCGCTGTTGATTTTTTAAGGTCCGCCGAATCTAATATCCGAGCAGTTATATCACCTCGCTTTCAAAGAAAAACACAGAAATGAGCGAGAGAGAGAGAGAGAGAGAGAGAGAGAAATATAATATAATACAAAAATTTGCAAGAAAAAGCAATTGCTTGACAAAGATTTAGGGGCCGAGGCTTAAGACAAGTTCAGCGCCAGGGAAATAACTAGATTGTTGGTGGAGATAGAGCCGGCCCTGCACACTTGAGAGAGAGAGAGAGAGAGAGAGAGAGAGAGAGAGAGAGAGAGAGAGAGAGAGAGAGTCAGTGAAGCTCTTTTAATTAAAGTGCAGATGGAGACGTAGCGTCTATCTGCGCTTCCTTCTATTGTCCCCTCTGTATGAAAAAGATTACATTTTGTTGCCGTCAGGATTCCTGATTTCACGCCTTGATAACTTTGACTGCGCCGCCGAGCTTGCTCTCTCCCGACAAAATACCGTATTCGCTAAAAAAAAAAAAGTCAGGCCGCTATCGTGGAATAAATGAAAATATTATCATAATAATTACATATAATTTAATCTCCCTTTTAGAACTAATTAAGGTTTCCACCAAAAGAGGCGAAATGTATTCCTAAAAAAAAAAAATCAAGTTGTCGGGGTAAAGAGGAGGAGGAGGAGGAGGAGCAGATGCTCGGGTTGGGTTCGGCGGTGGTTGGCGATGATGACGATACTGGGCCCAGAGTTAACTGCTGTCGTAAAGATAAAGGGCCACGAGTTGGACCGTCTCATGCTACTGTGGAAAACAATCTGAGCAGGAGAGCGGAGCGCGATGGAGCTGTGAACGAGCGCAAGCTAACATTAGCCTGTGTGCTTTTTACACAACAGCTGCAAGGACCATTAAACACAAAGCAGGGGGGTTCAAAAGGACGAACATGGGCTAAAACAGGAGCTCAGAAAGGGCCAAAAGATGCTGAAATGGGCTAAAAGGAGGTGAAAGTTGGTCAAAAGGGGCTTAAAAAGGGCAAAAAGTGGGGGAGAAATAAGTCAAAACAGGCTCAAAAAAGGCGAAAGGAACTAAAAGGGGGTCAAAAAAGGGCTCAAAAGAGGCTAAAGTGGGTCAAAACGAGGTCAAAAAGGGCTAAAAGGGGCTAAAACTGATCGGTCCGTTATTTGGGGGGTCGGTTTTGGCCCCAGGGCCGTATGTTTGACACCGGTGTATAAATGCATGGTTGAAGCGAAAAAGGAAAAAGATAAAGATAGAAACAAAGACCCGGAAATCTGCGAAATCTGCACATCAAAGCTGCCACTTATGAATTTACTCTTAAAGGCGGTGGGGGTGGGGGGTTAGGAGGAGGGGGGGTCCTCTGTGGGTGGAAGACAGCTCCACACTGTAAAAAATGGGTTCATCTCATTTGTGGTTCAAATGTGTGATGAGACTGAATGGATGAAGTGGAAGGTTTTTTCTGCTGGAAATAAAACTGTAATAATAAATAAAGGTTTAATTAAACAAAAACATCTTAAAATGAGTAAAACATTTTATTAAAGTAAAACAAATGTTGAATAAAATTAAGCAAAAAAAAAAAATATTAGGACCAAAAAAATTATATTGAATTAAGCAAAAAAAAAAATCTTGAATTGAACAAAACAATTCTCAAATTCAGCAAAAAAAGTTGAATGTAGGAAGAAAAAAAAAAAAATTAAATTAAGGAAAAAAAAATCTTGAAATGACCCACAAAAATATTATAATGAGCAAAAAATAAATAAATCTTGAATTAAGCAAAGTGGAATTGTTGAATTTAGGATCCAAATATATTGAATTAAGCAAAAACAGACACATTTAATAAAGCAAAAAATCTTGAACTAAGTAAAACAATGAATTTAGGAACAAAAAAAAAAAAAAAAAAAAAAAAAAAAATATATATATATATATATATATATATATATATATATATATATATATATATATATATATATATATTGAATTAAGCAAAAAAAAAAAAAGAAAATGTTTAAATGACCCCAAAATTTATTGCATTGATCAAAAAAGTAAAGTTAAATTTAGCAAAAAATAAATAAATAAAAATGTTGAATTAAGCCAAAAAAAACCCCAAAAAAACTCCACTGTTCTATGGCCCCACCCCCCAAATTCTGGCCCCCATGAGTTTGTCATGTTCAAGGTGAAACTCACCCTTACAGCCCCTTTCCCTACACATTTATAGATAATCTCTTTTCTGTGGGGCGGGGGACGACAACAATGTTTAACTTCCATGGGGTCCATAATGGGTAACCCCCCCACACACAAACATATCCTGTACCCGACAACATTCCATTACTGAAGTGTAGTATTATCCATAATCTATGGAAGCGCTAGTGATGTAACTTCACCCCAGGTTCCCTTTAATCCTGCGCTACGCTACCATGCTAACACACAAACATGCTAACACACAAACACGCTAACACACACAAAAACCCAGAAGCAGGACCGTATGCAGGGTTGATAACAGCGGCGAACGTGGGAATGATCCTAAATTGCTTAAATAACAGCTTTGCCTCGTGTGAACGTAACGAGTACAAGTGCGATAAAACGAGCAACAACAGCTGCGGTGGAGACGACAAGGACGGTGGATGAACAGCTGGTAGTTCAACGCTGCTGAGGTCTGGCTTTGTTCTGCCTAAGGGTCATGTGATGTGGGGGGAGGAGGGAGTCAGGGAAGGACGCCAAGGGGCTGACGAGAGAGAATCCAGGGGGGGGGGGGCATAGCTGAAGTGTGGATATAGCAATAATTTTGAGTTAACACAGGAAATAAGAGAAGGTTCAACTACAAAACTGTGGAGATTCAGTTTACACTATGTCGTCATGGAAACACCAAATGAAAGCCTCTCATTTTAGTTCAGGTTTGGTAAAATAAGAACGTAATAACCTTGGAATAATTTTGACTTTTTATCTCACATTGTTGACTTTTTGGAAGTCAGTCAGAATGAATGCAGTTTAAATCAAACTTTATTTATATTTGGTTCAACCATCTCAGGCATCAGCCACAGAGTGCTTTAGGGTCAGGGTTAAAGGTCAGGCAGCAGCCACAGAGTGCTTTAGGGTCAGGGTTAAAGGTCAGGCAGCAGGCACAGAGTGCTTTAGGGTCAGGGTTAAAGGTCAGGCAGCAGGCACAGAGTGCTTTAGGGTCAGGGTTAAAGGTCAGGCAGCAGGCACAGAGTGCTTTAGGGTCAGGGTTAAAGGTCAGGCAGCAGCCACAGAGTGCTTTAGGGTCAGGGTTAAAGGTCAGGCAGCAGCCACAGAGTGCTTTAGGGTCAGGGTTAAAGGTCAGACAGCACCCACAGCGTAGCCGACATAAACACACAGTAACAGTCAAAGGTTCTGGACAATAAACTTTTCAAACCATCACTATTTTATCCAAGTGTCAAATATAACCAGCTAGCTAGCTAAAGCTAAGCTAATACCATTTAATCTAATTCTGTCAAATAAACTTCATTCATTTTGACTGATTTGCAAATGTCAACATTCTTCTGTCTCTGCCCGTGTTGGCACCAAAGCATGATTATTAAAAAGTATTATTGTTTAATTAAATACTAACCTGAACTGCTGCACGCAAAACTTCCAGGTCACGTAAATACAAACAATTAAATATAAAAATCTCATTCAGTCTAGTGGCCTGTTTTTCCTTTTCATATTTTTGATCTGAGCCTAAAATCGAAATATGAAAAACCAGGAATATATTTAGTTTTTCATGTTGGATTAAGGAAAAGAAAAGAATCAATCTCCTTTTAATTTTTTTGGTTTTGATTGGCAGTTGAAAAATGAAAGAAGAAATGATGTGTGTGTTGTGAATCCTCCATAGATCTAACTGCTCCACAGCCCCCTCCCCTCCTGGTCTGCGACTCGCCCTCCATAGCCGCCGTACCTCCCTTTACCCTGACACTGAACCCTGCTGCCGGTACTTCCTTATTCCTGCCGCTGCCGCGCTGAGCCCAGCTGATCTGGCTAATCTCTGAGCTCGGTGAACCTCCGCAGCGAGAACTCCCCTTTTCTCTCCCTGCTGTTCTTTCTATCTCTGTTACTCATCAAACAAACGTGCGCCGATAGTCTTAAAATGAGCTGCTTTAGGTCTTTTCCTCTGTCCTACTCAGAGCGTCTTTTCCTCTGTCCTGCTCAGAGCACCTTTTTTTCTGTCCTGCTCAGAGCGTCTTTTCCTCTCTCTTGCTCAGAGTGTGTTTTCCTCTCTCCTGCTCAGAGCGTGTTTTCCTCTCTCCTGCTCAGAGCGTGTTTTCCTCTCTCCTGCTCAGAGCACCTTTTTTTCTGTCCTGCTCAGAGCGTCTTTTACTCTCTCCTGCTCAGAGTGTGTTTTCCTCTCTCCTGCTCAGAGCGTGTTTTTCTCTCTCCTGCTCAGAGCGTGTTTTCCTCTCTCCTGCTCAGAGCGTGTTTTCCTCTTTCCTGCTCAGAGCGTCTTTTCCTCTTTCCTGCTCAGAGCGTCTTTTCCTCTCTCTTGCTCAGAGCGTCTTTTCCTCTCTCCTGCTCAGAGCGTCTTTCCCTCTCTCTTGCTCAGAGCACCTTTTTTCTGTCCTGCTCAGAGCGTCTTTTCCTCTCTCTTGCTCAGATCGTCTTTTCCTCTCTCCTGCTCAGAGCGTGTTTTCCTCTCTCCTGCTCAGAGTGTGTTTTCCTCTCTCCTGCTCAGAGCGTGTTTTTCTCTCTCCTGCTCAGAGCGTGTTTTCCTCTCTCCTGCTCAGAGCGTCTTTTCCTCTGTCCTGCTCAGAGCACCTTTTTTCTGTCCTGCTCAGAGCGTCTTTTCCTCTCTCTTGCTCAGAGCGTGTTGTCCTCTCTCCTGCTCAGAGCGTCTTTTCCTCTCTCTTGCTCAGAGCGTGTTTTCCTCTCTCCTGCTCAGAGCGTCTTTTCCTTTGTCTTGCTCAGAGCACCTTTTTTTCTGTCCTGCTCAGAGCGTCTTTTCCTCTCTCCTGCTCAAAGCGTGTTTTCCTCTCTCCTGCTCAAAGCTCTCTTACTTAAGCCCCAGGATCATCAGGACATGAAATCTCCACGAGAGCAACAGTCCGCCCGACACACTAACCTAATGAGCCTTATTCACCCGGAACGTTCTAAAGACGTTGAGGGCTACATTACAGTTGTTGCTGCACACAACACTTTCCTGATGGTATTAGCGTCTCACTGCTGCGTCCCCACATGACCATCCTCAAAGAGTAAAAAAATCGTACCTTCCATTGTTTCCCCAAAGAAAAGACACTTCAGCGTGAATGGCTCAAAAACATAAAAAGGATCCTGGTCCATATGTCACAGTAAGATAAGGATAATTATGTCACTGGAATGCATTAGCTAACACATTAAGCTTAGCTTACCAGATTAGCATCAATGATAAATAGCACTAATATCCATCTAATCAACCTAATGTCACCATGAAATAAAAAATATGAATGTGTAATTACATAACACTACATTCTATATGATATTTAAACATTATTCTTTCCATTTTGTGGTTAGCATGTCGATAGCTGTCAGTACTGATGACATGCTAGCGCTGCCATTAGCCTACTTAAACTTACTGTAGCCTTCAACCCAGTTACTGTAGCCTCAGTAGGACAGCCCGGAGAATATTACACGCCCATTTTTCAACAATATTGATTGGACCATCAATCTGTCCGTCATGCTAGAGTTAACAAACTGCTGGCATGGTGCCAACCCAAACATTCACTGAAGTTAGTGATTGACAACGTATGGAACTGTGGACCCCTCAAGAGTAACAATGGCTGCCAGGTGAATAAGGTGAATACTACCCACTACTCCCACACCTGACCTCCAACCTCCGGCTGGGCATCTGGAGACCAGGGCCGGATTTAGCCATTTCGGGGCCCAAGACAAAATATAGACATGTAGCCCCTCATTCTGTAACCACACACACACACACACACACTAAGTAATGGTGAGGGAGAGCAAGAATGAGAGATAGATTAAGGATGCAGTAGTTAAGTCCCCAATCTTCAAATGTCCTACCCTAGCAGTACTATCCTAGCCTAGCCTAGCCTAGCCTAGCCTAGCAGTGCTATCCCTATTCATTCCATGTATGGGTCTAGTGGTGCGTCATAGTCAGAGGAGGCGGGGCTAAAAGGTTGTCTTTCAAATCCTCTGTATGCAATAGGACGGTACTACAACCAATCAGTGTAATCTTTAGGATGACGTAGTTAGAGCGACTGAAAGTTGACGGAGGAGTCTGGAGAAAGTTAGGAATGACTAAACAAAATGGTGGATTATGGAGCTGAACGACTGTTGTCGCTTCTGTAAAAATAATTTAAAGATTGTTGACGTTTTCTCACATTCTTCACTCATCTGTGATAAAAGGAAATCTACACCTGTTGTTGTTCTTCTTCTATGGTTGTTTACACTTGTTTCTCTACCAATCGTCACTTTGTTAGGCCCGCCCTCTGACTCCATAACTCACCGTGATTGGTCGACCAGTTTCAGGGAAATCTAGACAAAAGTTACATTGAGCGAAACTAGACTACTACGATAGAACATTAGATTTACTGATGCTAGGAGGGTCTGACACGGCTAGGCTACTAATGTCCAATTAGTCCAATGTCCAACAACAGATGGAGGTTATTGTGTATGATGAACAATTATTTAGACATTAATTCAGTTTATTCAGCTGATATTTAGTGTTTTTCCCCCATAAAAGTAATTTCATTTCTTTGCATCAGTAACACATTTAAATGAGGGGTTTTTTTTATTTTTATTTTTTTACCATGACTGGGCTGCTCAGATTGGGGGGGGTTTGACGGGAGCTCTCGGTCATTGCCTGGGTTTTCCTAATTGAAAGTCCACCCCTGCCAGAGAGACAAGCCGGAAACTCTCACAAGTGCGAATCTTACTGGCAACTTTGTTTGTGTAGAAAAAACTAAAAAACACGGACACACATCGGGCTACCTGTCGGGAAGAAGAAAACCTGAACTCTACTCCTCACCAATCCTCTGGGATTTACAGCAATACTCTCCCCGAGACCTCGCCCCCCTCTCAGCCCAGGAAAACAAAACAACGGCTGCTATTTTTAAGAGACGGTCAAAGAAAGATCGCAATGCTTTTACGGGATGGACAGCAGCCTTAGCTAGCAGTGACCTATGCGCTGCTGACAGACATGTGGAAACTCAGCCTTAAGAGACTGTACGACAACACAAACCCACCCGAAGAACAGCGACAAAACCCGACTGTCAAAACTTAAGTATACATATATATATAAATATATATATTAAAAAAAAAGCTACGAGTCCTCAGATCTGAATAAAGTTGTATTTAAATGTGGGTCATGCAGTGGAGGTGGTCTGTTTTATCTCTTTTTTTTTCTTTGGTTTTTCCTGTTTTGTTTTTTCTCTGTCATGTGAATGATTTTATTGTACGGATGATATGACAATGGCATTTACTGTGGGTTTTTAACTCCCAAATCTGCTCAAATCAAGAAAGTACACCTGAGTACTATTACTTCAAAGATTTTGGGTTAGAGACCGGCCCATTCTGAAAATGGGTTTCAATCAACCAAAGTTTATTTCTATAGCACTTTACAACAACATAAAAGACCAAAGACCTTTACGTCTAAAACACGAGTAAAACAAATGAATTTAATTTTATTTATAGATCCCAAATCACAACAATGTCGTCTCACAGGGTTGATTGGAGAGAACTGTTGTTGGATCAAACTGGTTCATGTGTCTCTGTGGAAATAAAAACTGTTTTTTTACTGCACGTTTTCAAAACAAGTGACGTCACCAAACCTAGCTGGATGTTACTCTGGGATGGTAAACACACACAGAGCCAGAGGGGAGGGGGAGTGTTCCTTCACACATTCTGAGCCAATCACAGACGCCTCATCAGCGCGTCATGGACATGTATGAGGAAGTAGAAGTAAACTGTGTTGTTCCACCTCCAGTCATTTTTCTACCGTGAAAAAAACAACTGGAAACAAAACAATCTGAATGTTTTTATAAATAGAACCAACACACAATGTCTAACCCCGCCCCTATTTGTGCCAATGTCTAGTTTCTATGACCACCTGTTCTTGAGTTAGAGCCAATAATGCCATTTTGACCTTTGACCTTTTGCAATATTAATAATTTGTTTATATGTATATATATGTGTCAGTGTGTGTAATATTATAATATATCCAGTATTGATTAAGTTATAGCGTCATATGTCTATGTTTAATTGTGGCCGTGACCTTTGACCTTTACTCAAATGGATCATTGCATCTTATGTGCATTAGTTAGATGTTTATGTCCATGTCATTTCATGGTGATATCTACAGTATTTATTGAGTTATAGCATGATATGTCTGTGTGGACACACAGTCATTACAATAATCTCTTCCATTCAATGTTGGGTTTGATTAATATGGCCCCGTCCCATTTGTCCCCCTTAAAACTTCCACTTGGTTTTAAGTGCCCTAAAAAGTAAATTCCACTCATTAAGGGGAAATAATTCCCCCTGAAAATGGGACACCACTCGCCAAGTGAACGTAACAAACGTGCTGACGTCACACGCTGACAAGTCTACCCCGTCAAATATGAAACCACCCCTCCGCGAGACTGACATCAGCTGACTACTATTTACACGGAGGACAAATGGCGGTCCCAGCTGTGTTACCTGTTGTGTTGGTTCTGTTTATTTACCTTCGGGATGCGCAGAGAAGAAATGCGGCAAACAGAAGACGCATTCGCCGTCTACTTTGCCTTTCGGTCTTGTCTCAGGTATGTTGATTTATTTAAATATTTTGATGTATTTTTCTTCAATAGTTGGCGATTTATAACATTAATGTTAGCATTACCGCTAGCTTGACAAGGTAACATTACCGGTCATAGCCTCTGTGTGGTAAACTCACTGAAGATATTTTCTGACATTAGTGTTCAAAATTCAATGATCGGACTAACATATCACACCATATTTCGAAATTTTAACATGATTATTTGCCAAAATATACTTACAACGAAATTGTTCATCTCCAGTTCCTCCAGCTGCGGCCGCCATTTTTGTTGTCAGAAATCAGTCGGCTCGCTGAGCTCGCAGTGCATCATGGGTAATTTCATCTTCCACTCAAAACGAAGTCCGCAACCAACCTCACTACATTTTGAGGGTTGATTTTAAGGGCAAAATCGCACTCCCACTTGCTCCCCTAGGTAATGGGACACCCTACCCCTACACATGAACGCACAAAATCTAGGGTTAGGGGGAGAAATGGGACAGGGCCTAACTGACACCTTTAATATCTGACACCTTTAATAACTAAACGACAGGGAGTCCATTACAGAGGAGGAGGTCGTCTGCATAAAGCTGCAACGACAGATTGTGTTTTCGTGATTGTGTTTTGTTTCGTGTGTGTGTCACCCCTGGTGCTGAAAGTCTCAATTTTCTCCTCATATTTGCATACCCCGTACGAAAGGCCCTACGGCGATGAGAAAAAAAAGATGTGACGAAAATTTCTGCCGAGGGCGTCGGCAGCCGGAGAAACGGAAGGAAGAAAATAAGGGGCGAGAGAGAGGGAAAAAAAAAAAAGTGGGGTTGAGCGAAAAGGAAGGAAACGTTTCAACTAGAATGATGCATGAACACAACTCCATCCTCTAATTAGCCTCCACTTTCCACCCCCCCCCAACCAACCAACCAACCAACCAACCCCCCCTCCTCCTTTTCTTCTTTTCCTCTTTGGCTCAGATTCTTTGTTGTGCTTCTTGGCGCTGTACCCCCCCCCCCCCCCCCCCCTTCGTTTTTAGATGTAAGTGACATTAAATTTACTCCAGTTCTTAATTAAATCCCAGACAACTGTTAACGAGGGGACAGTTCAAACATTCAGCCGCCGACATCCCTTTAAACAAGATCGATTAAGGCACGGCTGCCGGCGATGCCAAGCCCCCACCCCCATTCACGCCCCATTGTTCCCATAAAAGCCTTCGTCTGTCTGCCTGGGGATAACCTTGCCGAAGATGATGAAAGGGAAGCAAATAAGTCAACAGGCAGATAGAAGAATAGAAATCTAATTTAGTAAAAAAGCAGAAACTGGGGTTAATATGGAGTGTGTGACGACAGCGTTCAGGGTGCGGAGACGCAGCGGGTGGAAAAACTACAGGCGACAATCACTGATAATGGACGTAAGAGTTTACAACTAGTTGTCCAGGCGGGAGAAAACAATTGAAAGAGCAGAAGCAGAGGGCATTATGGGCATTTTTGGGCATGAGTAATGGGAAGTCAGCTGAGAAAATAACTAGTCATGGCATGAGGAGGCGAGAGGAGGCGTGAAAATCAGCAAATGATAAATAGACTTTTGGAAAAATAACCTTGAGGGATGAAAACATGTGTCGGACAAATACAAACAGATGACAAATTAAAGGAAAAAAATCAACTGGATGTTTCCTGTAAGCCAACGTTTTCCTGTTTTTGTTCCATTTGTCAGGAACAGCAGTGGTGTTCTGAAAGGGGACATGTTTAATTATCTAAGAGAGGACGGGAATTAACAAAAAAATATGAACAAATACTGTTTCATTATTTATTATTATTATAGAATGTTCTATAAAACTGTTTTTAATGTCCCCCAACAATGGTGGAGAGAGAGTATTGTAATGGGTGTGTGTGTGTGTGTGTGAGTGTGTGTGTGTGAGTGTGTGTGTGTGTGTGTGTGTGTGTGTGTGTGTGTGAGAGTGTGTTTGTGTGTATGTGTGTGTGTCCGCAGACATATCATGCTATAAGTCAATACTGTAGATATCACCATGAAATGACATGGACATATATAAATAGCTAAGGCACATCAGATGCAGTGATCCATTTGAGTAAAGGTCAAAGGTCAAGGTCACGATCAACTAAAATGTCAAAGTCACATTATCAGTTATAACTCCAGAACAGAGGGTCACAGAACTTTCAGATTGGTACCAAACGATGCAGAATGAAGATTTATACAATTCTCATATTTGGTGTTATCACCTACGACCAATAGTTTTTCAGATCTCTGGAGGTCAAAGGTGACATGTGTCCAAATTAACTTGTGTAACACTGTGTCAAACATAGACATATCACACTATAACTTAATCAATACTGGATAATATTATTATATCATAATATTACACACACTGACAAAAAAAAAAAAAAAAAAAAATGTTCCTCTCGCCCCACGTGGGCGGTGTCTCCTTCAGACTCGGGTCCTCTACCAGAGGCCCCTCCCACCTGGGCGGTGTCTCCTTCAGACTCGGGTCCTCTACCAGAGGCCCCTCCCACCTGGGCGGTGTCTCCTTCAGACTCAGGTCCTCTACCAGAGGTCTGGGAGCCTGAGGGTTCTGTGCAGGATCTTAGTTGTTCCTAACAATGTTCTCTTTTGGACACAGATCTCTGATGTTGTCCCTGGTATCTGCTGGAGCCATTCTCCCAGCTTGGGGGTCACTGCCCCTAATGCTCCGATCACTACTGGTACCACTGTTGCCTTCACACTCCACATTTTCTCTAACTCCTCTTTCAGCCCTTGGTATTTCTCAAGCTTCTCATGTTCTTTCTTTCTCATGTTGCTATCACTGGGGACTGCTACATCTATCACCACCACTGTCTTCTCATGTTTATCCACCACCACTATGTCAGGCTGATTGGCCATCACCATCTTGTCAGTCTGGATCTGGAAGTCCCACAGGATCTTGGCCTGTTTGTTCTCTGTCACCTTTGGTGGGTTCTCCCATCTTGACCCTGGGACCTCCAGTCCATACTCTTTACAGATGTTCCTGTACAGTATGCCCGCTACCTGGTTATGCCTCTCCATGTATGCCTTGCCTGCCAGCATCTTACACCCTGCTGTGATGTGCTGGACTGTTTCAGGGGCTTCTCTACACAGCCTACACCTGGGGTCCTGTCTGATGTGGTAGACCCCGGCCTCTATTGCTCTGGTGTTCAGGGCTTGTTCTTGTGCAGCCATGAGTAGCGCCTCTGTGCTGTCCTTTAGTCCAGCCTTTTCCAGCCACTGGTATGTCTTTTCCATATCAGCCACTTCCTCAATTTGTCGATGGTACACACCATGCAAGGGTTTGTCCCTCCATGATAGCCCCTCTGGTTCCTCGACCTTACTGGGCTTTTGTTGCCTGGGGCATTCACTTAGCAGTTGGTCATTGGGGGCCATTTTCTTGATGTATTCCTGGAGGTTCGCCGTTTCCTCCTGGACAGTAGTTCTGACACTTACTAGTCCTCGGCCCCCTTCCTTTCGCTTAGTGTACAGCCTCAGGACACTGGACTTGGGGTGGAACCCTCCATGCATGGTAAGGAGTTTCCTTGTCTTGATATCAGTGGCTTGTATATCTTCCAGTGGCCAGGATATTATCCCAGCTGGGTATCTGATTACTGGCAGGGCATAGGTGTTAATGGCCTGGATCTTATTTTTGCCGTTCAGCTGACTTTTCAGGACCTGTCTTACCCTCTGTAGGTATTTGGCTGTGGATGACTTCCGAGCTGCAGCAGGGGGGACAGAGCATCTCCTTGGTAAATGCCGCATCTGATGTTCACCTGTGCAATTGGCTTTGAGTTGGCCTCCAGAGTTGTCTTCCACAGCCTCATTGAGTTCTGGATGAACTCTCTTAGTGTCCTGTTGATGTTATACAGTTTTAAGCATTCCAGTATCCATGTATGTGGCATTGAGTCATAGGCTTTCTTGTAATCAATCCAGGCAGTGCACAGGTTGGTGTTCCTCGTCTTGCAATCTCGGGCAATTGCCCTGTCAACCAGTAGCTGGTGTTTGGCTCCCCTGGTGTTGTTGCCTATTCCTTTCTGTGCTCTGCTCATGTATTGCTCCATGTGCCTACTCATCTTAGTCGCTATGATGCCTGATAGAAGCTTCCATGTGGTGCTGAGGCAGGTTATAGGCCGGTAGTTAGATGGTATTGTTCCCTTCTGGGGGTCCTTCATTATGAGGACTGTCCGGCCCTGGGTTAGCCACTCTGGGGGGTTTCCCGATATCAGCAGCTGGTTCATCTGTGCTGCTAGGCGTTCATGGAGTGCTGTCAGTTTCTTAAGCCAGTAGGTATGAATATATATATATATATATATATATATATATATATATATATATATATATATATATATATATATATATATATGTATATATATATATATATATATATATATATATATATATATGTATATATATATATAAATATGTGACCCACCACCAGTAAACCAGACATAAGTGTGTGTAAATCCAAACAGAGTTATGTGTGTATCTTGGTAGAGTGGAAACTAAGGTTTAAGATGGTGAAAAAATGATGTTTCTATCACAAGTAGAACCAAAGTTATGGTCATTTTAATATCCACATTTGGACATATTTTACAATTTGCATATTTTTAGATATTGTCCGTTAAAGTTTTGGACTGTTTTGGGGTAGGAAGTCCTTAGCAACGCATAATAATTTGTATCCGATTGACACAAATTGTTGACAGATGTTAAAGGACACTCTGATGGACATGTCACAGAAGTTTTATATATTATAATAATAGGACAGAAGTGTGACGTATTATAATCATTTGGCTTACACCATTGGACAGAACATTCAATATAAGCTTTTACCTCGTACCAAACACTTGGGTGTTTACCCACGGAACGGAGATCGTTTTGTTCGGCGAAAAGAGGTGGAAGTCGTCTTTGTCTTTGCTCAGCAATACCTGAACTTTTGTCGCCGCTTAAATAATTGACTCAATAAACACCTTTATTGATTGGATTTCAATGTAATGACCACAGGAAGTGAACATAGAGGTGTTAAGGTACCGTTTTTTGATAAGGTGTAAACACTAATAACAAATCACCTTCCAGCCTAAATTTGGCTGTAGCTCTGAACGGCTCAGCGCGACTTATGCCTGGTTTGGTGGTGGTGGGTCACATATAATGAAATTATCAATATTGCAAAAGGGCAAAGGTCAAAATCACATTATTGGCTCCAATTAAAGAACAGTTCATCATAAAAAACTTCAGATTGGCACAAAATAGGGGCGGAGTTAAACAATCTGTAAATATTAGTTTCTATTATTTATTTAAACACAAAAAAGGAAAACTGAAAAAAAAACACATCACTATTCTTTTTTCATTTTTCTTTTTGAAACAAACCAAAAATAAGACAATGAAAAAAAAAAAACCTTGTTTCTTCATTCATTTATTTTGAAAAAACAAATGCTACACGGTTTCATATCATCCTCTGTGTGCGACAAAAGTTTGACATAAAAAACACTCTTCATTATAAAGGATGTGAATGTGAAGGACAAGGTCAGGATCCGACCCCCCAGGTGTGAAGCTGCTCACACCTACAGGTAAATAAACAAACACTGGGGTTTCATGATGCGTTCAGGGACACGTGATAAACTCTGACATTGACACTTAGAAAACACATAATATTTGGTTTGATTTCACTCAAAAATACAAAAAAACTATTTTGAATTATGCCAAAAAAAATCTTTAATTAAACAAAAAAAAAGTCTTGTATTAAACAAAAAACTCAAACTAAGCAAAAACATTTCTTGAATTAACCAAATCTTTTGAATTAAACAAAAAAAAAATCTTGAGTTACACAAAACATATTTTAAATTAAGCCAAAAAATTGTATTCAACAAAAAAATCTTGAATTAAACACAAAAACCATCCAATTAAGAAGAAAAAAATCTTAAATAATCTTGAATTAAGCAAACAAATATGTTGAATTAAACAAAAAAAAATCATCCAGTGAAAGAGGATAAACTGATATTAGTTACATTTACTTTAATCAGATTAAAAACTAACAAACAAAATGAAACTCAAACATTTCAGGTTAGATTCATATTTTTTTCGGGTGAATGTCACATATTTGATGCATGACCTAGCAACACTGGTAACCATAGCAACTGAGTGACCAGGAGCTGTGCGTGAAGGACGAGATAAACAAATAAACAAGGTTCATATTTACATAAATACTGGGGTTTCATGATGCCTTCAGGGACACGTCACACACTCTGACATTAACACTTAGAAACAATATTTATTTGTCCCGTTACAAATGTAGTGAAGTTTGATTTAATCACACTGTAAAAAAAATATATAATTAAGCAAAAAAAAAATCTTAAACTAGACTCAAAAAAAAAAATGAGGAAAAAAAATATTGCATTGAAAAAATCTTGGATTAAGTAAAAAAAAATGTAATTAAGGAAAAAATTGTTCAATTAAACAAAAAAAATCTTGAATAAAAAAAAATCTTGAATTAAATAAAAACAAGCTTTAAATGATTATTTTTTAATATAATGTATATTGTAGTGCTCTTAAAGTACAGGGTTACTTCATAATTCACCTTTATACTTTATACTTTGTGTTTGTTTTTTACGCCACTGACGTGAGACATTATATACGATTTTTGCCGCCATGTTGGTTTTATATGATCTGTGTAAATAAAGGAGACTGTTTCGGGCATTCTTCTTCTGATCATGCCACGCCCATTTATTTATTTACTCACTTCTGTTAATTTTGTTAATTATTTTCTTTATCTTTGTTCATTTTGTTGATTTTTTTTTTTTCAATTTTGGTCGTTTTGTTGTAAATTTTTGGGATTATTTTGTTAATTTTTTTTAATGTTGATTATTTTGTTAATTTTTGTTCCTATAGTTGATTATTATTTTTTAAATTTTTGTTCCTATAGTTGATTATTATTTTTTACATTTTTGTTCATATAATTGATTATTTTGTTTATTGTAGTTAATGTCGTTACTTTTTGTTCATGTCGTGTGTTATTTCCTTCCTGTAGTGGATGTTTTTCTTCTCCTCGGTAACAGACTTTATGACACAGACACTTGGGGGGGTTTAATAAAAACTAGATTTCATCAGCCATGTGTTACTAATGTGATACAAGTTTGTCCCAGATGACGTTTGCATTAAAGCAGTCTGTAAACCCGCCACCCGCACTAATCTTCTTGGCATAATTTGGATTTTTTTCCCAGCTCAGATATTAAATAGGTCATTTAGGTCAGCACGGTACTCCTGAAAATTTAATTAGTCTGGGGTTTTGCAGATTTTGGCGTCTTAAAATGGCATAAATGTGGCTTTTTTTTCTTTTTTTTAACCCTGATCAAAAGGAAAGTCTGAAGCAAAAAGAAACTCAGAAGTAATGACTGAAGTCACGCAGCTCGTTAGTGGAGGGGAAAAAATAATAAGAACAAATGAACTAAAAGAAACCAAATAATCAAGAAAAAATCAGAAAATAATCAAAAAATTAAGAAATTGATCAAACTAATTAACAAAAATGTATCAAATCATCAACAAAATGAACAAAATAATTAAGAAAATTAACAATAAAGAACAAAATAATTAACATAAATTAATAAAATAATTTGTTTTGTAAATGAATTTACAAATTTTGTTGAATATTATGTCCACTTGTTTTGTCAATTATCTTGTAGATTTTCTTAAATTTTGTTGATTATTTTGTTCATGATGTTACTTTGTTGGTTTTGGTGATTATTTAATTAGTTTTGTTGATTATATTGTTAATTATTTTGTTCATGTTCATGATTATTTTTTTAGATTTTTGTTCCTGATGTAGATTTGTAGTTAATTTTTGCTAACGTGGTCAATTTTTTTGTAGATTTTCTTCATTTTTTTTTACTAATTTTGTTTATTTTGTTACTTATTTTATTGATTTTTGGTAATTTTGTCGATTTTTAAAAGAAATTTGTGTTCACTATGTAGATTTTGTTGACTATTTTGTTCAGTCGGTCAATTGTTTTTTTTTGTTTTTGTTGATTATTTTCTTAATTTTTGATAATTATTTTTGTTCACTTTGTTATTGATTTTGTTTAGCTTTTTCACTTTTATTGCTTTCTTGGTTAATTTTGCCAATTATTTGTTTATTTTTGTTCATTTTGTAGATTCATTTTTATTGATTTTGTTGATTATTTGTTCATTTTGTCAATTATTTAGTAGATTTTGAGTTAATTTAGTTGATAAATCCATTTATTTATTGTTCTGTCAGGAGTGTTTTCTAAAGTGTGTGTCATATTTCCTCCTGGTGTCAAACAAGCATGGCGGCAGATCTTCTAGAACCTGATTAGGCTTTTGTTACCTGGATACCGACTCCATCCAGATGAAATGTATTATCATAGCTCACCTCCACGCTCCGGCTGAATTCAAATACGCTCCGTCTACTTTCATATTTTTCAACCTACACGTGTGATTGGACGAACGAAAACTGCACAAAAAATTTATTATTTTGTTGATTTTGTTCATTAGTTTTCTCTCTTTTTGTCGATTATTTTGTACATTTTTGTTGATTACTTTGTTAATTTTGTTATTTTATTGATTTTGGTTAATTTTGCTTATTATTTATTTTATTTTATTGATTATCTTTTCCATTTTTGTTGAATATTTTGTTAATTTTGTTGATTAGTTTGTGAATTTTATTGATTATTTGGTTAATTTTGTCGATTTTATTTCATTTTTGTTTAATTTTGTAAATTAATTTAGTAATTTTTGTTAATTACTTTGTTAATTTTGTTGATTATTTCTTAATTTTGTTCCTTTGTTAATTATTTTTGTTGATTTTGTTGATTTTTTTGTTCATTCTGTCAATTATTTAGTAGATTTTGAGTTAATTTAGTTGATAAATCCATTTATTTATTGTTCTGTCAGGAGTGTTTTCTAAAGTGTGTGTCATATTTCCTCCTGGTGTCAAACAAGCACGGCGGCAGATCTTCTAGAACCTGATTAGGCTTTTGTTACCTGGATACCGACTCCATCCAGATGAAATTTATTATCATAGCTCACCTCCACGCTCCGGCTGAATTCAAATACGCTCCGTCTACTTTCATATTCCCCTCTGGGGTTTTTCGGGGGTCGTTCACAAAAAAAAAAAACCTTCCCACAAACCTCCACATGTGATCGGACGCACAAACATCACATACGTCTCCAAAAAGTGAGGAGTGGGCCAAATTAAAAAGCCAGAGAGCATCATGGGAGTCAGGTGATATCACACAAGGACAGACACTACAGGACCCCCCCCCCCCCACCCAGACACAATCCTTCCCACAAAAGATTGGACACAAAAACAGGGGGTACGAAGCTCGACAGGATGGAAAATTATAGAGCAGTGAAGGAAGGGGTGAGGGGGGGGTTGGGGGGGGGGGTGCAAAAGAAAGCACAGATGGCCTCAGGCTACAACATGGTGGGAAGAGGAAAGAAAGAAGTGAATAAAGTCATTAAAAGGGCAGAATTTCACACACACCTCCATCCAGTCAACACTCCAGACCGTCGCCGCGGAAACAACCAGGCTTATTTATATAAACACACACACACAAATAAAAACAACAAACACTCAGAGATGGAAATAGTCCCTCGATAAAAGACCAGAGTTTTAACGGTTTTAACACTTCACACTCTCTTGTAGCACGATTTAAAAGCAGAACGGAGATGGAGGCGGGTGACGGCAACGAGCGTCAACTGTGGAAACTATAGGTGGGAGGGGCTTAAACTGTAGGTGGGAGGGGCTTAAACTCAAGATTAGTTTAGATATTTTGTTGATTTTTGTACCTTTTACTGATTAATGGGGTGATTTGGATTGTTGATTATTTTATTCACTTTGTGTAAGGTCGAAGTTAGTTTAAATAAAGACAGACTGAAAGACAAACACAGAAAACCTTCGATGTCATTTGATCTCAGCTGAGAGGGATTGAAAACCAGGAGAAGACAGAACAGCAACGTGGCTCCGAGTTCTGAATTCAACTGTCTGTCACTTCCGGGTGTGTCGCTGCCAGCAGAGGGTGAGTGACGTCACTGGGCAGAAAGAAGACACGTGGTTACATGGGAGCGATAGATGGGAGAATGTCATCTACATGGGAGCGATAGATGGGAGAACGTCGTCTACTATTTTTTTTCTTTTTTCTTTTGCTATTTTTCTAAATATTTGTTAATTTTTCTTGATATTTAGCGACATTTTTTGCCTATTTTGTTGATATTTTGTTCTTTTTTTGTTGATTATCTTCTTAATATTCTTCATTATTTTATTTTTTATTAAATACTGTGTTGATTTTTTTCAGTGATTTTGTTGACTTTTAAAAATGTTTTTATTTTGCTTGAAACTCCAGTTTTCAGAATGGTGGGCGTGGTCATCAGTGGGCGTGGCCAACACCAATAAAAATCTCCACATGGGTGTAAAAGTCAGCGTGATGGAATTAGCTGGAGGCCATGAAGAAGACATTAGGGGCTTGATCTGTGTATTAGCTGGAAAAGAGGACATTTCCACTTAACTAAAGGAGGCGACAGAGGGGGGAGGGGAGCAGGAGGGAGGGGTGATTTAAATTCAGTGACAAGGCTTTAAATACCAGCCGGGGATCACAGTTGTGCCCTTTGGCAAAGTAATTATTCACTCCCTTTAGAAGACGATCAGGTGTGGAGGCGCAGCGAGTTGAGCAGGAGGGAGTGAAGGAGGCGCGAAATGTGACACTTTCTCCTCCTTTCACTAAAAATGACAAGTGTTTATGCCAAAGTCTAAAGAAGGAGACAAGAAGCCCTGGAGGAGGTGCACTGGGATTAGTAGAGAGGAGGAGGAGGAGGAGGAGGAGGAGGAGGAGGAGGAGGAGGAGGTGCACTGGGATCAGTAGAGAGGAGGAGGAGGAGGAGGAGCAGATGAACCTCCTCTTCATCTTCTTCCTGGTTCAGGTTCTTTCTCTGTTCAGATGAACACTGGCCCAGGGGGCGGAGCTTCCAGACACTGGCCTGGCCCAGGGGGCGGAGCTTCCAGACACTGGCCCAGGGGTTGATGGGAAACTGTCCTTCAGTCTATTTTTGTCCGACTTTAGTTTATATAAACATCCTCAGGTTTTACTGTTTTTACATCCACTTACTAGTACTACTAGTATATGTACTACTAGTATATGTAGTACTAGTATATGTAGTACTAGTATATATAGTACTAGTTTATGTAGTACTAGTATATGTAATACTAGTTTATGTAGTAGTAGTTTATGTAGTACTAGTATATAAGGTACTAGTATATGTAGTACTAGTTTATGTAGTACTAGTATATGTAGCACTAGTATATGTAGTACTAGTATATATAGTACTAGTTTATGTAATACTAGTATATGTAATACTAGTTTATGTAGTAGTAGTTTATGTAGTACTAGTATATAAGGTACTAGTATATGTAGTACTAGTTTATGTAGTACTAGTATATGTAGTACTAGTATACATAGTATATCCACTGGTAGTACTAGTATATGTGGTTGTAGTATTAACAGTTGTGTGTACTTGTACCAGTGGTACTACTTTATACTGTGTACTTCCTCTGTTCATATATTTACTGACTTCCTGGTTTGTGAATCGTCCACTTCACATTCTGTCCGTTGCCGTGGAAACGCAGGTGGTGGTTACGTGGGTCACTTTCACAGTTTTCACAAGTTCCTGGCGTTTGTGATCTGACGAGAAACACGACAAAGTTCAGAACAGAACACGGAAAACATTAGTAATACTTTATACCTGCATCACTATGTATTAACTATTGGTTAATGGTTTATTCAAACACAAATTTATCATAAACAAAATATTTGTTCTTCTTTTCTATGAACAAACCATTTGTAGTTGTGTGAACAGATGTTTTATAATAAATGGTGTTTAAGTAATACATTAATAAACATAGGAAACTAGTGGTTCATACACAGTAGAATGTGTGTAGGTTTTATAAAGTGACAACATTAACAACACAATCAAAAATGAACAAAACAATCTAAAAAAATTGACAAAATAATCAACAAAATCTACAAAACTGAAAAAAGAATCAACATCACATGAGAAACAAAGAACAGAGTTAAGAACAGAGCACATAAAAAGTATCTTTACATTTTCCATTGACTTCAGTTCAACACTGGCCTTAAAATCATCCAATGAAATCAATCATTTCAGTTTTTCTTGCTCTTTTCGCTTCAATAATCTCCTCTAACTGTCGTTGAATTCATCACCAGAGGATTTTCCACTTGTTTTTTCATTCAGCTGCTGCAGACCTTTGAGTCCATGTGATTAAAAAGTGCTTTTTTCTTCATGAATTAATTGTTCGTCATTTTTTAATCATAGTTTTTACCGACTTGTTCTGTTTCAAACTCTTCTTTATTCGCTTCAACACAAACAGAAAAAAGTCAAACCAACAGTTCGACAGTTTCTGACGGTAACGCTAAAAGCCTGATCACCATGACGACCGAGTTAGACAAGAAAGACCACGACTACGAAGATGATGATGAAGAAGACGACAAAGATGACAACGACAATGATGAAGACTACAAGGATGACAATGACCACAACTAGGACGACAATAAAGATGACTATGAAGATGATGATGATGATGACAATGATGAAGACATCAAAGACCATGACGATGAAGAAGATGACAAAGATGACTATGAAGATGTCGATGATAAAGATGACTATGAAGATGACGATGATAAAGATGACGATGATAAAGATGACGATGATAAAGATGACGATGATAAAGATGACTATGAAGATGACGATGATAAAGATGACCATGATAAAGATGACTATGAAAATGACGACGATAAAGATGACTATGAAGATGTCGATGATAAAGATGACTATGAAGATGACGATGATAAAGATGACTATGAAGATGATGATGATAAAGATGATTATGAAGATGTCAATGATAAAGATGACTATGAAGATGATGATGATAAAGATGACTATGAAGATGATGACGATAAAGATGACTATGAAGATGACGACGATAAAGATGACTATGAAGATGACGATGATAAAGATGATTATGAAGATGTCGATGATAAAGATGACTATGAAGATGATGATGATAAAGATGACTATGAAGATGTCAATGATAAAGATGACTATGAAGATGACGATGATAAAGATGACTATCAAGATGACGATGATAAAGATGACTATGAAGATAATGATGATAAAGATGATTATGAAGATGTCAATGATAAAGATGACTATCAAGATGACGATGATAAAGATGACTATGAAGATGATGATGATAAAGATGATTATGAAGATGTCAATGATAAAGATGACTATCAAGATGACGATGATAAAGATGACTATGAAGATGTCGATGATAAAGATGACTATGAAGATGACGACCATAAAGATGACTATGAAGATGACGATGATAAAGATGACGATGATAAAGATGACGATGATAAAGATGACGATGATAAAGATGACTATGAAGATGACGATGATAAAGATGACGATGATAAAGATGACTATGAAGATGACGATGATAAAGATGACGATGATAAAGATGACTATGAAGATGACGACGATAAAGATGACTATGAAGATGACTATGAAGATGACTATGAAGATGACGATGATAAAGATGACGATGATAAAGATGACTATGAAGATGACGATGATAAAGATGACGATGATAAAGATGACTATGAAGATGACGACGATAAAGATGACTATGAAGATGACTATGAAGATGACGATGATAAAGATGACGATGATAAAGATGACTATGAAGATGACGATGATAAAGATGACGATGATAAAGATGACTATGAAGATGACGACGATAAAGATGACTATGAAGATGATGACTATGAAGATGACGATGATAAAGATGACTATGAAGATGACGATGATAAAGATGACTATGAAGATGATCATGATGATGATGATGACAATGATGAAGACATCAAAGACCATGACGATGAAGAAGATGACTATGATAAAGATGACTATGAAGATGACTATGATAAAGATGACTATGAAGATGATGATAATAAAGTTGAGAATGACGAAGACGACAGTGAAGATGATGGTGAAGTCAACACAAATATCGGCGAACATAAACACACTAATTTGTCGTGATCATTGCGCCGTCTTCGGGACGTCCCGCCAGTGAACTTAAATAATTAGAGGGTAGAAGTGCGTCTGGTCGCCTCCTACATGTGGACTGTTATGTAAAAACGCTGCGGTGGATTCTGCTGACGGTCCAGTCTTCGCTACCGCGGGGCTGTTGGTGCTCGATAAGCCGAACAGAGTTGGGGGCCCTCGTTATCTTGGGGGCTGTTCCGTAGATACCAACCCCCTCCCACGCAGACCACTTTTCCCTCCCCAGGGCCTGTCATGACGGCGCTGGGATGGCATCGTTATCGGCGTTCCTGCGCGGTGATGTGCAGAGTCAGCCTCCGTCCGTCTGCTTCTACTGCATCGTCATATTTTAAGAGTTTTTTTTCTCTGGTTTTATGGAAAAAAAAAAAACAAAAAACAGCAACTTCTTATGTTAGAGGTCTTATGTTCTGAAGGGAGACTAGTCATGTCTGGGACCTGGAGGTTCCAAGACCAGGAAGTTCTCCAAGACCAAGAGGTTTTTCAAGACCAGGACTACAATGGATTCAGAGGAAGAATGGGTTCAGGTTCTACATTGAGCCCATTTTCATCGACAGTGGATCAGAACCAGTAAAATAATACATTATCGATTCATCTGGTTCTATTGCCCCCCCCCCCATGTTCATGTAAACCAGGGGTGTCAAAGTGTGGTCCACGAGGGCCGGTGTCCTGAATGTTTTAGATGTTCCCCTCTTCCATTCCACCTGGAGGTCATTACATCATTATCAGTCTGATGAGGAGCTGATTATTAACTCTTTAAGTGTCAGTGCTGATGTGTTATGAATGGATGATTTAGTTTAAATATTCAGAAAAATTAAACCATTTTCCTTTTAGTTTTGTGCATGGACAAGGTGCCAAAAAGCAAGAGTTTTTTTTATTTTATTTTATTTAAACATTTTTAAAAGGCAAAATTAAAATTGCTGGGACCACATTTCAATACCAGTTTTCTTCTTTAGTAATTTTTTTTTTTTTTTTTAATTTTCCACATTATTTGTCATTTTGTAAATTTTTATTAGTTTTTGTTGCTCATTTTGTTTATTTTTCAACATTTTGTTTTTTTTTATTGTAGTATTTTTCTTCGATTTTTCTACCATTTGTGTCTTTACTTTGTTCATGTTATCAATTATTTTGTTAGTTCTCAGGAGTTAAAGGGTTAAACTGAATCACATGGAAAAAGGAAATATTTAAAACATGCAGGACACCGGCCCTCGAGGACTGGAGTTCGACACCTGTGATGTAAAGTAAAACCTGTGGTTCACAAAAGTAAAATACAACCAGTGTTAAAAACAAACATCAGGTTCATGTGAAGGTTTTCTTTAAATGACAGTTTGACGGTTGTTCGTCTGTAAAATGTCACTAAACTCTTTTATTGGTGCAGAACGACGTGAGACCCCGTTTACGGCTCGATTAAAAAAAAAAAAAAAAAAAAAAAAAAAAGGTAAAAAGGCTACGAGCCAGAGCGAGGAAGGTAATTGGAGAGTGGACTTTAATGTGACCGCTCAATGACAATGGATCCAGCCGACGCTACGACCACGGCCACGACACCGGCACCGGCACCGGCACCGGCACCGGCTGACATTTCAGCAAATTAAAGGGATCACGGACGGCTGTTGATTAATTTCCTCGCATATTAAAGACCGAAAAAAAGGAGAAAAAGCTTAATGGTTCCTCCACGAGTCGTCCAACAAGTACAACTGGAGAGTTTTACATAAAAAAAAAATAAAATAGAACAAAAGAAGTAGATTAATGGGAAAAAGAGGCAACTGTGAAAGTGAAGGAAGTAGAATTTAAAGGTTTATATTTATATTAGTGCTGATCAGCTGTAATAAATAAATGATCAATAACTGTAAACAACTATCCTATTGAATTGAGTTAATGTTTAATCACATGAATCTAATTAAACTAATTAATCTTTAGTCCATGTGGGTCATTTATAGGGTTTTATTTATTAGATCGATCATTTATAGATCAATATTTATCGGGGGGGGGGCACCAAAACATGCAAAAAAGTGATAAAACATCTGAAACATTTACATAAATATTAATATATATGTAATTATTATTATAATTATTATTATTATTATTTATTCAACAGTTTCAACAAGAAAACTGTAAATAACTTCTATTGAATTGAGTGACAAAATTTAAACAGATTAATTATGATGATTAATTAATCTGAGTTAATGCATTAATTTTGAAAGACCACATGTTTGGAACATTTTAAACTTTTTTTTCACTTTTCTTTTTGATTCTTTTTGGGTGA